>JADLZN010000486.1:0-51580 GCA_018155175.1 Sinocyclocheilus anophthalmus
CAAGTAAAGGCCGGGGGGGGGGGGGGGAAGACGACAGAGAGAGTGACGTAGGGGACCAAAGACAGTACACAGAAGCTCTGGGATTACACAAACTGGGCAACTAGAGCAGAGGGACTAGTGCGGCCGCTACAGTCAAAATCTGGCGACGGGTGAGGAGAGAGCAACTGGGTCTTTGGAAAAGCATATGGCGCAGGTGGACAAAAACAGCAAGTCGGGCCAGCTGTAGAAACAGGGCCAAGTTACAAACATGTTACCGGGCGGATGCAATACGCGAGTTCACAGAGCAGGCACTAGACCGCTAGACTGTACGAGGGGGTAGTGCACTGCTAGGTGGTTGTCCTGCATCTTCAATAACAAGCTACAGATAGTCCAAAATGCAACGGCTAGAGTCCTTACCAGGCCAAGAAAATATGATCATATTACCCCAAATTTACACTCTCTGCACTGGCTACCTATTAAGTTCCATATCAGTTACAAAATATTATTACTTAGTTACAAGGCCCTTAATGGTTTAGCTTCTGCTTACCTAACTAGTCTTCTACCATGCTAAAATCCATCACGCTCCCTAAGGTCGCAAAATCTCTGACTTTTGATAGTTTGTTTTCCTATGGAGGGGCCTAGGATATCAAAGTCCACTAAAGGAGGTAGAGCTTTTTCGTATTTGGCTCCCAAATTCTGGAATAGCCTTCCTGATACCGTTTGGGGTTCCGACACACTCTCTCTGTTTAAATCTAGAATAAACACACATCTCTTTGGTGGCAAGCTTCATATAGGCCGTCCTCGGACTCCTTGTCACCTCGCAGTTATCACATCTTACAATACTCCACATATTAATTTATTCTTTAGGTTTTGGGTTAAACAATAAAATTTTGCCCCCCTTGGTGGGAACAACCCTATGCTAACTATACTATTCGTTTTCTCTGTTAGGGATTATACACATGCTCAGTCTGGATCCCGACACACCGAAAGATGAACCTCAGAGGACCTCAGATGATGTCCACCCTGAAACAACATACAGAACTACCTAATTTTGCTATAAGTTTGATTGCATCATATACTAATTGCCGTAAACAGTGTTCATCGTCTGTTTGATTTAGTTAACGTCTTAATGTGGATAATTTTTCCGAACCATTTCTGCCAATAGTACAATCATCCCTGCATTCACACTACAGTAGTGTGCTACCTCTAAATACTGTAGAAACTTAATTTGTTGTAAAGTTGCTTTGCAATGATTTGTGTGGTGAAAAGCTCTGTACAAATAAACTTGAATTGAACTGAAATCGGGTGGAAATTAATGGGAAAACTAAAAAAGCCTCACATCTCCACAGGGAACCTGATTGAACTCAACTGAAAGTCTCTGTGGACTGTAGCACTAAGATAAAACAGACACATTTGTACAAAGTACTTTTTAGAGACTTTAGAGATTTGGCTTAGCAGTTTAGTTGAATCCAACAAACCCAGCATAATAAATTGAAAACAGGGTAAACTTTCTCTACACTATGAAATGTTCTCGATGAAATGTTCAAAAATAAATAATGCAGAGTCTGCTGATCTATCCATTACTATATATTTAGCTATGACACACTACTGTTCTATACTGTGGCCTCAAATACCTCCATTAGTGTTTCGTCCATGTCATCAAAAGGCTTTCCATCTTTCCTGTTATAGAATGTGGCCACGCCAACAATTTCCTCTTTCTTGTTTACGATGGGCAAAGAGAGTACATTCTTTATTGTCCATCCAGATTCATCCAGAGGCTCTTTCTGGCAGGACAAAAACAAACTTTAACCAAAATACATTTCGAGAAAATTTCTAAAATTTTGTAGATATACAAAATGCTGAGGTGTACAGCTTTTATTTTTGAAACACTGCTAATTAAACTGCATTCATTATTATTATTATTATTATACAGGGCTTTCATAGGTGCGTAAGTTAAGGTGAGCTCACTTGAAAGTCAAAGAACTCGTCTTCAGCTGCGTTCATGATATTACAGATCTGTAAGACAGAGTGAAGAGAAAGCAGCAGTCATGCTCACTGAGAAGGGGCATTGCTTTCTGATTAATTACTGTTCACAAAATTACAATTATCCATCATTTCAGTGTGGGAGCACATTCTATTCCCCCTCGCTGTGCACATGACAGGAACATTATAAACCATAATAGCTTCCAACTTGTCTGACTACTGTGGCATCAGGAGAGGAGAATGGAGGTCTAGACTCTCACCAGGCCGTTCTCTGCAACGCAGATGGGAAGTCCACTTACTAATGCCCAGTGGTCAGCTGGAGGGTTACTGTAACGACAATGCATGTGTGTCTGAACAGAACAATCCAGCACTTTACTTTAAATGGATCCCATTTTTATTTTCTAGGTAGTCTAGAAAAATCTAATATATGCATTAAAAGTTGTAAAAATTATTTTTAGTAACATTTTAATAACACTGTCTCTTATTTGAAATACAGTAAAAAACAGTAATACTGTCAAATAATATTACAATTTGTAATAACTTTTCTTTTGTAACATTTTTTAAATCTAATTTATTCATGTGATGCAAATCTGAATTTTCATCATCATTACTCCAGTATTCAGTGTCACATGATCTCATTTGAATATGCTGATTTGATGCTTAATAAACATTTATTATTATTATTATAGTTGAACAGATATGCTTTTTTTTTACCCATATGATTCTTTGATGAACAGAAAGTTCCGAATATTTTGTGACATTATATAACAGTAGTTACTGTCCACTATTGATTATATTCATGCATCCTTGCTAAATAAAAACATTTTGAATGGTAGTGTATATATGCCAGGAATATGAAGATTTGTACTTTCAAATAAATAATTATGTCTTAGACCTGGCTCAATAAGGGCCTCCTGAAGATGGGCCCAGTCATGAGTTTGGCCCACCCTTGCAAACACCCAGAAACTGTCTGACCCACCTTACATCTTGGAACTGGAGAGCCAGACATGCTATTTCTTGATACAGTGTGTTTATAATTACAATGCATGTAATGTAGAATGATGCATGATAATGCATGTGGCAATACTGGGCTTAATTAAATGCCAAGTGGAAGCTCAAATTTAACAGGCAATATAAAATGCATTAACTTACGGAATGACTTTGATGTCCTCCTTTCCATGCAATATGTAATCAATCACTTTGTAGAAAATCATTTCCTGGAGCAGAATTAATACCGTAAGTCAAACATGTGACAGCATGTAAGAATTCATTTCTCTAACATGACTAACTAAACACATATTCCCTATTTATTCGGTGTATCACTCACTCTGCCATCAGGGGTCTTTTGTCCACTATAAGGAGGCACCTTTCCCATCAGTATGGGCCAAAGATCAAAAAACTCCTACAGACAAATAAACAAAAATCTAATTATTTCAATACTCTTCAACAGACAAATTACAAGTTACAAATCCAGCTGCATATTTGATGCAATAAATAACTAATGAATAACTTTAGTTTTAGTCATGCTGAGGAGGCCCACAGAGTAGCGGTCTCAGTTGAGGAAGGCTCGGACTGTATAGAGGGCCTTGTGGAACTGTCGTTCAATGTCAGTCAGCTCCTCAAACACTTTGCTGGCAGACCAGAGCAACACCTGCAAAGATCACGGAGTGGCAGTGTTTACGGGTCAATGTCTTAAATCTCAATCTCCCAGAAATCCCACCTGTCCTCTTCTGGTTTCACAGTTGTGCAGGTACTGTAGCTCAGGTGAAAAACTCGAAGCACAAGATTGGCAAAGTTGAGATATTTCTTCAGCGTCTACAAGACACAGAGCTCGATTGACTTCAACAGAGCGTTTAATCTGTTCTGTAGAAATCTGTTTAATCAAAATGCTTTTAACTGTATTCATATTCAATGAAAACATTTGAGATTATGTGTGGGAAGGAAGCAGCGGCGCCCAGTAACAAACCCAAAAATGTTCCATCTCAAGACGCTTCAACCGGGCTCGCGTGGATGTATTAATTAGCCTAAGACCTATCACTCGTGTTAAAAGAGCAAACAGCTTTATAAAAACTTGAACGTCAAGAAAAATCAGTACAGAGCACGATTAATGATCAAAATTACAGATTTAAAAGAAAAGGAATGCGTTTAGTACAAATAGATTCCAAATGTTTCACGTAAATTCCTATACAGACAAAATGTAGTTGACGCCAATGCTTTAATGCACTGTTTTTTACTAAACAAAGAAAAAATTAATTTCATAAATATAATCATATGACTTTTATTATTTAGAATGATTTGCCTTGTCATTTTATTTTTAAAGTTTGCTATATATAAGTCTCAAAAACAAAAAGTATTTACCTTTTACCTCCAGGTTAAACTATGGTACCCATTCAATCACAGTAAATTTGGATAAGGTTATCTCCTTTGGTTTCCTAACTTTTTCTCCCAAAACAAACAAAACAAAAAAACAGCAACAAAAAACAACACCCACAGTTAAACTATGCATTACCATTCAAAAACTTATGGATAAACTTCAATACAGGATGATTTGAAATGTGATTTACTATAGGTTTTAACTCCAACTATCCAGTAACTATATTACTACCATACAAAACGTAATGGTAACTCACAACAAAAAAAAGATTTGAACTGGGTTACTATGGTTTTACCTCCAAATCTACGGTTAACTAGAGATAATATGCCCACTAAGGTAACATTCATAAATTACCATTTGTGCCTGGGTTTACACCGATTACCTCAGTTAAATGCTATAAACCAATATGTAAAAAAGAGAATCAAAATGTTTGTAATTTGCCCTAAGGCTATGTTTAGCTGTGCTTTACTGTGTTTTTCTTTTCCTCCAAATCCACATTTAATCTATGGTTACCAGTACACAGTGCAGTTTTTACAATTTTATCAAAAGGCTAATTTATTACTGCAGTTATAGGATCTTAACTAAAAAAAACACAAAACAATAGTTACTACACAAGAAGCATGGTGAATTCATATTGAATACTAATTTTAACTTGATTTTAATTTATATGCACAAATCTGCAATGAGTATTTACCACATATTTTTTTATTAAAATGCAGAATCTCATGAAAAATGCCACGCAAATTTGTGAGAATCGCTGAATGAGTATTTTAATCAATTCATTGAAACTGTTAAAACGTACATTTCTGAATTAACACAATCATACAAGTCAAAAGAAAAGATTGCTAAATGAGTTTACTGAGATGTTTTAAGAAACTTAATCTGCAAGTAAAAGTGTATTAAAATTGTGACATTCACTAAGTTGCTTAAATTTATATTGCCAGATAATGAAACGAAAACAAATTGATCATTAATATGATTTATCATCCAGCCCTAATAACCACAAGAAAGAAATATTACATTTTAACATTTAGCGTCTAATATCTCTAATATAATAGGTAACATCTCAATTGTTTCAACCAAATGAATTGATTAACTGATGTATCTCCGGAGAGTTTCAAAACTCAATAATTATCTCAAAATGTGCACCATTTTGCCAAGTTTGCGAGTCAAAGATCTCAAAATGAAACATTTCTCATGAAATTCTCAAGACGAAACTATCTGAGCTGATTGTCAACAACTGTCGCATTTGTTTTTTTCTACAAAATAAGTACAAAAGAAAACAAAAGCAGCAGAATCCACTGAAGACAAAGTCACTGTGTGCAGTTTGTGTGTTTGTGTTATCAGAAATAAACGAATCTGCTCTTGCAGGCGGGAATCGGCCCGTCCCGACATGCTGTTTGTTTGCTGTGCTAATCAAACGCACGCCTGCCGGATTTGCAGAAACCGCTGCATCTTATTTCCAGAGCTTAAGCGGGGAGACTCACACAATCTGCTGGTGTAGCGACAAGGACAGTTGAGGGCTTCGGCTGAGTGGAAATTCAACGTGTTCAGCAAATACGAGCTGGTGTTCGTGCTCTGGATGCACGAGGGGCGAACGTTGCCCTTTTGAACTGCTCTCAGATCAGTTTACTCTTGCTAAACGGCTCCAAATGTACAATAAAGACACCTTTCTCAATAGATAGGAGAACAACTGCTTGTCTAGCTAAAGAAAAAAATGGCCTACTTTACGAAAAAAACAACTTTTGGACAAAACTTTCTGCTTTTATGGCAAGGAACTAAACTCGACTTACTGTAGCTGTCCATTAAAACTAAACTAAGCTAAAACGTTACAAGAAAGTCATGTATAATGAACAGCACTTTTACAGCATTTATGAATCTTGGTTAATATGCATCATCACAGAGTATACTAATACATGTTGAAATTGGTTAATTCTTTATGAACTAACATTGAAAATAATGAACAAAATGTAAATTATTGTTAATTTTTAGTTACTAAAATCCAATTCTTATTGGATGTAATAGAATCATGTTTCATGCTCAAAATTGACAAATTACGCAAAATTATGAAAATTATGTCACTTAATTCACATGGCGTCTGGTTGTAAAGTTGAGTGCAATATTGTACTTCTATTTGGATCTGTATAAAATCTGTAAATATATATCTAAATATGTACAAAGCAAAATTAATAAAAAAGGTTGCTATAGCCACAAATATTAATCGATATAATACACTACACATACTATAAAAATTATCAAAATGATAAAGAAAAAGATGTATAATCTGACCACCAGTACAGTTTTAAACTAGGCACTATGCTAGTTAAGCAAAGTCTATCCAATTTTGAAGTTCAGGTCTGACATTAACCGCTTGTATCGTGAGCTTGTGCACTAGGTAAGCTGTAGTTTAAGTTGATCTACCCGTGTACTGACTCCAGGTCAGCATTAAAAGCAGAACGTAGTGTTTGGATTATTTATCTCTGGTGGCTCATCAACCATGAAAAGTGCTGAAAACGTGGGCAGAAAATGGAGCTCGGATGTCGTAGCGATCCATCAGCGTGACCCCATTCGTGGATCTTCATAAGCACTGACATTCCCAGTACAAGAGAAGAGCGCGGATCCTCCAGCCTGCGATATATGATGATGGATGGAAACGCCACCATATCAGAGGGAAAGAGAGCGGACGTGTTTCTATTTACACATTTCTAGAGGCGAGTAATTCTCCATTCGCAACCCTTCATTCAAAGCATGGAAGGCGCGTAATTGAGGAGGACTTGTGTTTTCCCACATTTTAAGGGCAACGGTGTCTCGCAACATGCAAGCGCAACAGATGTTCTCACACTTCTGCTAGCAGGATGTTTCATGGGGACGCAGCTGAGAGCGCTAATTAGCCAAACCGTCCAGACCGGATACAGTAATAACGAGAAATGTGTGAATGTGGACAGATGTTAACTGGAAAACATCAGCTAGCTGTTCGGAAAAAAACTGAGGGAGAAGCTATGATTAGCTAAGATAGATAGATAGATAGACAGGCTTCTAGATAGATAGATAGATAGATAGATAGATAGATAGATAGATAGATAGATAGATAGATAGATAGATAGATAGATAGATCGAGGATAGATAGATAGATAGATAGATAGTAGATAGATATATAGGTGACATCTAGTTAAACATCTTTGACAAAGACAGACATCTAGACAGACAGATAGAAATATTTTGACAGAAAGACAGACGTCTAGACAAACAGGCAGACAGATAGAAATACTTTGACAGAAAGACAGACGTCTAGACAAACAGGCAGACAGAAAGAAATATTTTGACAAAGACAGACGTCTAGGCAGACAGGCAGACAGATAGAAATACTTTGACAGAAAGACAGACTTCTAGACAAACAGGCAGACAGAAAGAAATATTTTGACAGAAAGACAGACGTCTAGACAGACAGACAGAAAGAAATATTTTGACAGAAAGAGACAGATAGAAGTACTTTGACAGAAAGACAGACGTCTAGACAAACAGGCAGACAGAAATAAATATTTTGACAGAAGACAGACATCTAGACAGACAGACAGATAGAAATACAGACAGACAGACAGACAGAAAGAAATACTTTGACAGAAAGACAGACGTCTAGACAGACAGACAGAAAGAAATATTTTGACAGAAAGAGACAGATAGAAGTACTTTGACAGAAAGACAGACGTCTAGACAAACAGGCAGACAGAAAGAAATATTTTGACAGAAAGACAGACATCTAGACAGACAGACAGATAGAAATACTTTGACAGAAAGACAGACAGATAGAAATACTTTGACAGAAAGACAGACGTCTAGACAAACAGGCAGACAGAAAGAAATATTTTGACAGAAAGACAGACAGATAGAAATACTTTGACAGAAAGACAGACGTCTAGACAGACAGACAGATAGAAATACTTTGACAGAAAGACAGACGTCTAGACAAACAGGCAGACAGAAAGAAATATTTTGAAAAAGACAGACGTCTAGACAGACAGACAGAAAGAAATATTTTGACAGAAAGACAGACATCTAGACAGACAGACAGACAGAAATACTTTGACAGAAAGACAGATGTCTAGACAAACAGGCAGACAGAAATAAATACTTTGACAGAAAGACAGACGTCTAGACAAACAGGCAGACAGAAAGAAATATTTTGACAGAAAGACAGACGTCTAGACAAACAGGCAGACAGAAAGAAATATTTTGACAAAGACAGACGTCTAGACAGACAGGCAGACAGATAGAAATACTTTGACAGAAAGACAGACATCTAGACAGACAGACAGACAGAAATACTTTGACAGAAAGACAGATGTCTAGACAAACAGGCAGACAGAAATAAATACTTTGACAGAAAGACAGACGTCTAGACAGACAGACAGAAAGAAATATTTTGACAGAAAGACAGACAGATAGTACTTCTTAGTACTTTGACAGAAAGACAGACGTCTAGACAAACAGGCAGACAGAAAGAAATATTTTGAAAAAGACAGACGTCTAGACAGACAGACAGAAAGAAATATTTTGACAGAAAGACAGACATCTAGACAGACAGACAGACAGAAATACTTTGACAGAAAGACAGATGTCTAGACAAACAGGCAGACAGAAATAAATACTTTGACAGAAAGACAGACGTCTAGACAAACAGGCAGACAGAAATAAATACTTTGACAGAAAGACAGACGTCTAGACAAACAGGCAGACAGAAATAAATACTTTGACAGAAAGACAGACGTCTAGACAAACAGGCAGACAGAAATAAATACTTTGACAGAAAGACAGACGTCTAGACAAACAGGCAGACAGAAATAAATACTTTGACAGAAAGACAGACGTCTAGACAAACAGGCAGACAGAAATAAATACTTTGACAGAAAGACAGACGTCTAGACAAACAGGCAGACAGAAATAAATACTTTGACAGAAAGACAGACGTCTAGACAAACAGGCAGACAGAAAGAAATATTTTGACAGAAAGACAGACAGATAGAAATACTTTGACAGAAAGACAGACAGATAGAAATACTTTGACAGAAAGACAGACATCTAGACAGACAGACAGACAGAAATACTTTGACAGAAAGACAGATGTCTAGACAAACAGGCAGACAGAAATAAATATTTTGACAGAAAGACAGACGTCTAGAGACAAACAGGCAGACAGAAAGAAATATTTTGACAGAAAGACAGACAGATAGAAATACTTTGACAGAAAGACAGACATCTAGACAGACAGACAGATAGAAATATTTTGACAGAAAGACAGACGTCTAGACAAACAGGCAGACAGAAGTACTTTGACAGAAAGACAGACGTCTAGGCAGAACAGACAGATAGACAGGATAGTAGATAGATAGATAGATAGATAGATAGATAGATAGATAGATAGATAGATAGATAAACTCAGACAGAAAGACAGGAGTCTAGATAGATAGATAGATAGATAGATAGAATAGAAAGACAGAGGTCGAGCAGGACAAAGTAGATAATCAGACCGACCGATAGATAGATGTAGGTGGTCAGACAGACAGACAGACGGATAAAAGAATGTCTAGTATAAAGATAGACATCTTGAAAGATGACTAGATAAACATAATCTGATAGACAGATAGATGTTTTTAATTTTTTTTTGGTGGGTTTTTTTTTTTTCCAGACAGACACAGACAAATGAATGTCTAGACAGATAGACAAATGTATAATCAGACAGACAGACAGATATATTTAAACATACTAATGCAACTCTATGTTCCTTTTCTTTTTTCCTCCCTCACACACACTTCACTCAGATGGAGGAGCTCCTACACACACACACACACACACACACACACACACTTGCCATCCGGTCAAGCGCTGTCTCTCCAAAAAAAAAAAAAAAAAAAAAAAAAAAAAAAAAAAAAAAAAAAAAAAGACTGGCCACACACACACACACAGGTTTACAGCTGCAGTCGTCATGACCGATGATGATGTGAACAATACTTCAGGTCTGTGAGTAGCCGTCCAGGCACAGATGAAGGCGGATGCTAATGCAGACTGAGACTGCGGCGAGTGAAGCTGGATCAGGAATGACCCCTACAGGTCACGAGGGAATTACACCCACTCAACTAACTCCAGCACTGACTTCATGAGTTGTCTGACAGGGAAACAAGCCCGCGTGGACTAGCTAGTTAGCTGTGGGGCTAGAAATTCAGTGTCACTTCAGCAAAACATCAAACAGTGGTTTTAAAAGTGATCACTGTGATTTTAAAATACAAAAGACAAGGTAGCGTAATGGGTTAAGTGGCTAACGCAAGGTCTGTTTTGAAGGACTGATGCTAGTTTCACAGCCATGGATTTTCAAAGAAAAGTTATTCCAAAAAATTTGATTTTTATTACTCACCTTCATGTCTTTTCACACCTGTATGACTTACTTTTTCCATAAAACACAAAATATCAAAACATTCTTAAATCAAGACACATTTACTTGAGAAGCAAAATTACATAAAATATAATTTTATCTGTTTTGGAGAGAAAAAAAGTAAGTTTGATTTGATTACTTAAACAAGAAAAATTACGGTCAATTGGGTTAAAAAAAAAAAATTAAAAAAATAAAAAAAAAGTTTATTTAACCACATTCGAGATATAAGATGTTTGCTTGTTTACGAAAGATAAATTAATTTTCAAATTTTTCTATATCTTAAGTTATTTTGCTGTTCAAGTAAAGGTATCTTGTAGATATTTGTACAGTAAAACAAACATACTGAGGGGAAAAAAATCTAATTTCATCCCCCTAAAAAAAAACATTAAAAGCAATCATAATAAGTAGTTCAAATAACAACGTGTGCATTCTTTAGAAGTCTTATGCACATACACTATAGTTTTACCAAGTTTAAATAGTTAATTTACCAAAAATTATTGTCGCCCAGCTCAACATGTTAACATTTATGCTTAAATTTACATTTTATGTTGTTCTTCACCACAAATCTATCAAACATTTTGAAAATAAATCATATAAAATACTTTCATGGACACTTTTTTATCTAAGACATCTAAGATTGGTATTACGACATGAGGGTGAGTAATAATGACATAAAGATTACACCATTTTATAATGCAAACAGCAGAAAAGAAAATACCAGCGGATCAAACAGTTTTGCTAACAAACACACATTATCAACCATAACACTGCGTGTGTGATTGATTCTGAGCATATAACACCACAGTGCACTGACAGAAGTGCTAGAAGTGGCTAGAAACGCACAGATGTAAAGTAAGATTACTCTGACACGGCCTGCGGTTATTTAACATGCTATAATTGAATCATTATGTGCAAAACGAGACGTTCTGAAGAGGCTAATTTGAGATGAACCCCAAGCAAGAAAATACATTCTACTTTGAAATACAGACGTGTCATTACTAATTAGCATCAGTGTTGTTAATGTTGAACAAAACTACAAGTAAAACTGAGCTGAACCTTGAAAAACTTGTTGCCTTGCGGAAAAAAAGTGTTGCCTTGTCAACAGAAATATTTAAATGAAAAATAATATAAATAATACTTTAATAAAGTTAAACAAAAATATTTAAAAGAAAAATAATAAAAATGAAAACAGCACACAAAGTTACTAAAATTTTCACTGAGAATATAAAAATATAAGCTAACGCAAAATATTAATCTACTATAAAAGTATGTAATTAATATTACAGTGGTACAGTGGTTAGCACTGCACTACGAGTAGTTACAGATGTATTCTATCAGTGTTGTTGTTTAGTCTAGATGGAAACTAGAAATGTTGCCTTGGCAACTAAAACTGAAATAAAAGGTTGTTCAAGTACTAAAAGGACCTGCATTGAATAAAAGAACAAAAATCTAACACTATTATACATAAAGAAATAATAAAAAAAACAAAAGCACATTACAAAAATTGAATTCAAGTTACTAGAATGTAAACTAAGATTGAATTCAAAACTCAAATATAAAAATATAAGTTAATTCAAAATATTAATAAGTACTATAAAAGTAATTAATACTCCAGCAGCAGTGATCAGCATTGCACTATTAGTAGCTACAAACGTATGGAATGTTGTTATCGTTAACTAAAACTATAACTTTAAAAAATGTTTGTTCACTGAAAAAGTTAAAACAAAACAAAACAAATAGGACATGAAAAACTTAAACTTAAAAAAAATCTTAGAATATTAGAAAGGTGCCTTGCAACTACGAAGATTAAGTTGAGTATAGAAATGCAACAACTGAAACAAAAATTAATCTAAATAGAAATAGGTAAAAGGGAAAACTGATCATAAAATCTAATCATAACTACGGATTAATCATAAAAAAAACTAATCATAAAAGCACAACAAAATTACTAAAGCTAAAATTAAAATGTCACTGTTAACTAATTTTTTAAAAATATGGGGTTTTTTTGTTAATTGAAATAAAAATAAAGTATTAGCCTACTAAAATTACTAAAATTGAAATAAAAATAAAAAACTATATAGACATTTAAAAAAAAAAAAAAAAAAAAACAGAACATTACTCAAATTTAATTCAAGTTACAGAAGGTAACTAAGATTGAATTCAAAACTCAAATATAAAAATATAAGTTAATTCAAAATATTATATTATACTAATAGTACTATAAACGTGTATAATATTACAGTAACAGTGATTAGCACTGCACTACGAGTAGTTACAGATGTATTCTAGCAGTGTTGTTACTGTAAACAAACTTTGAAAATTGAAAAAATTTAAACAAAACAAATATTACATGAAAAACTTAAAATTAAATAAAAATCTTAGAATAGGCTATTAGAAATATTGCCTTGGCAACTAACTAAAATAAGTTGAAGTATTAAAATACCAAACGTTTAATCTCAAACTAAAATCCATAAAAGTACAACAAAATTACCAAAACAAATTTTTATTTAGTTTATTGAAATAAAATAAAATATAAATATTCCATATAAGACTTAGCTGCTCATTTTAATAATGACAAACTACACCTAAAATAAACAAAAAGAAACAGAAATACTTAGGAGAAAAATTACTAAAAATTATAAAAACACAAAATTACTACAATGTAAAGTTGAAAACTAAAAATATAAAAATAAAAGCTAATTGGAAATATTAATACAAACAATTACTAGCAAATACCAGTGATTAACTTTGCTCTATATGAGTAGCTAGTGATCAAGTCAAGTCAATGAAACGCTGGCAAACACCAATGCAAAACATTCGAAACTTCATCTTAGCTTCTCCTTTATTAAAGTTACATAAAGTCCACTTCTTCCAAATGCATTTCTAAAGCCAGGCGCTGAAAGTGCATTAACTTCCAGTCGAGGGAGAACCGCGGCGTACAATCAGAGCTTTCAGTCTCTTTCTCTGCATTCAGTCAGACAGGAGGAGCGCACCGGCCAGCGGCTGTCTGACATTTCTCTGACATTTCTTTTTCATGCATTTCTGCTTTATTGAAGGGAAGGAAAACAGCCCAGTTTTCCTTTTTAGAAACACGAATTTGAGAAATCCCTAATGAAAGGCGAACTTAGTCGAAACGGCGTTGGTCCTGGAGGAGAGCGTGGCACTGCAATCCCACACTGCGCTCACAATGAACAAGATTATTCCAGTCCGGTCAAATAACACGCCGACTTTAGATTAAAAACACACTGCCACTTTGACAGCCGTGACGATAACTATAACATGCACACATAACATATACAGCACCCGAGTCTTCAGAGCCACTGTGTTAAGAGCTTGAACTAAATTACTGCTTAAAAACACAAAACAAAGAAGAAGTAAACAGGCTAATATACACATGTAGAAATACATTTCAATATAAGATAAAAAGGTCTTACACAGGAGTAGAAGTAGCTGATTTAAGGCCACTTTAGCATGCAAACACAGCTATAAATAAGTCATTCGCACTGTTGGTTCGCACCTCCCCCCCCTTTCCTCAAACTAGGCATAAAAACTGTACGCTGCTGTCAACCCCCCACCATTAGCAGATATTAAAGAAAAAGTTGTGCTTGAAAAGTCTAAACGGCTAAACATTCATAACCAATTATGATAGTTTGGTTAAAACGCATGCCTTTAACATCAGTGTGATTAAAGATACCAGCATTCAATAAATAATGGGATCATTTAAATGATTTATTAAAATATATATTAAAAAACAATTTGATATTTTACATTATTTATTATGAATATACATTATTAGTGGTTTACTATTTGTATTAATAAATACCAACATCGGTGTTTTTAAAACAAATATTAATTTAAATATTTACATTTTTAAAAGTCGTACTTAAGAAAATCATAACGCTAAGAAATATCTAAAATATAAAATTGCAGTACTAAAAAGAAAAATAACCCATTAGTTTTATTAGTATTATTATTATTAGTATAATAATAATAATGTATGATACGGTATATAGTTTTAAAAATAATCTTACAAAAAAATAGTAAACAACAAACTAAATTACATTAACACATTCTCATTTATAAAAAATTATAAGGATATAGAACTTATATTCTTAGTTTACATTAGAAATAGTAGTTTAAGAATTATTTAAATGATGATGACGATTATATTAATTAATCAAGATAATTATTATTCAGAATAATAAAACAATAATCCTAATTGCATAAATGCTTACAAAATGTAATACAATAAGTTACATAAAGAAATAAAAAGAAAAATAATTTAAATTTTTTTTAACTGATTATATTGAACAAGAATATCATAATTGCTTAAATACAATTTGGTATTAACATTTCAATTTTTAAAAGCTAATAATAATAATAATAGAATAATTACTTAAATATATAAATGAGTAAAATCAAACATATTTAAATACATTTAAGAATAATGATGCATAATTGTTTAAGAAATATAATAAAATGTTATTTTTTAACAGCCCATTTAATTATTAAAAATTAATAATAATAATAATAATAAAGGTTTATATTTTTAAATGTGTAATAACATATTAGTATTCTTAAACAAAAATAGCAAATACATCCTTTTGATATTTACATATTTAAAAAATATTTATATTAGTTTCCCAATCCACTCTCATCTAAAAGAATTCCACACACACTTGCTCTGGAGTTGTGACCTTGTGTAACGCTTACAGAGGACAGAAATAAGCAGCCAGTGATCAGAAACCCGTCTTCACAAGCACGGCTGTCCCGGCGTTATGCATCACAGAAGAGCAGATTATTAGCCTTCTGTTCCTCTAACATCTTCTCCATAATCCAGGCATTGACATATAGAGCATAAACCAGGCCGCTCCGATATGAATCCTGCTATTATGAATAAATAATGCCCAGCTCAAACAGCACGATGCATCTTGGGCCGGCAAATCTAGTTTGCACAGACACACCTGCCGGAAAACCACGCAGATCGCATTAATATTTCTATTCGCATGCAGTTTTCTTTCCACGAGAAGGTTTTCCTCCCAAATCAACAAACAAATAATGTCTGTCATGAACATGTCTAGGTCATATTTCTGATAAATTATGAACAAAGGCTCAAACACACGGGTCACACACTGAAAAAAATGTTGGTGTAGAAAATTACACATTTAGAAACTGCTAGAAATGTTCACAAACACATTTAAATATTTGTACAAATATAATAAAATACAAATACAGATATAATAATACTTTGAGAGGTATGTTGGTGTTTCTATAACTATTATGAGGACAAAAAAAAAAATTCTTCTAATTATTGAAAAAAGCGGCGCAATAAAGGTAGTATATTAATACTAGAATTTAAATATTTTTTCACATGACAGATTGACAAACGGTGACATATGCCTAACGTCACATAAAAAGTCAAATAATGCAAAAAAAATAAATAAATGTCACATTTACAGCACATTGAATTAAACATGAAATTGAAGGTCAAATTCTGAAATAGAATTTTCTTTTAAACGATACCCAATAATATTTTAAAGCCAATTAGTATGATTTTTTTTTTTATTAAGATATCCAAAAACCACTAGAACAGTTTAATTTATTTTGCTGACTTGTGTACTTACATTATCCCAAATGTTTCGAAGAATGTTTAAATCCAGAGAAATAAGCAATTTTAACTAGTAACTCGGACCGTGTCCATAGTGTCACAGATGGACGTGAAGACATGTAGGCAAAAGTTCTGCACAGTATATACTGCCTAAATACTTCGATGAACGTTTCAAATGGCAGCATGCTACATTACTATCAAAGATAGTAGGTCTAAATTCAATTAGTGAGTTTGGCGCTAAATTAGTCTACATTCTTGATATCCTAGAACGAACAGGACCAAAAGTGGTCAAAAAACAGTGAAGAAAGAGTTTTTGAGAGCAGCTAATACAGTCAGTGGGGGTGTGTGTTTGTGAGAAACAAATCCAACAATAAGACGTTTTAACTTCAAAGCGTTGCATTCCGGCCAAAACACCCATAATTAATAATAACGCTTCCTCCAGTGAAAAAGTGCATCTCCTGTTGTCTCTCACATCAAAATCCAGCCACATATTTGTTTAGAGCTGTATATACGGTGCTTGATACTGTCAGATTTCTCTCCTGATTCACACCACCTTTCACTGGATGAAGCGTTATTATGGATTATGAACTCCAGAAGAGTTTTGGCCAGAAGAGATGGTTTGAAGTGAAAAACATCACCAGATGTTAACTGATGGACTGGAGTGCTGTGGATTACTTGTGGCTTATTGTGATGTTTTTATCAGCTGTTTGGACTCTCATTCTGACGGCACCCATTCACTGCATTGCTGAGCAAGTGATGCAATGCTACATTTCTCCAAATCTGACAAAAAAAAACGAATGGGAGAAATCATAAAATTTCATTTTGGGGTGAAACTATTACACCCAAAAAAACTATGAATAAACTATTCCTTTAAAACTTAAAATGTCGATTCAGAGCGATTTCATTCATGATCTGACTGAATGCATAGTTTAAATTCAACATCGTTTTGGATAAAAACATGCATAAATATTACATGCCACTCAAAGTAACCGACATTGTTTAAAAGAATTCAAAAAGAAAAAAAACGATGCATTTAAGCTCATCGGTGTTCTTGGAAATGCAAGTATGCTCAGAAGAAAGCAGGAGTGAAGGGCAGCGGTATAAATAAACGAGGGGATGAGCAGTCTTTCTGGGTAGTTATCAATCACTGCTGTGTGCTCACTGAGGCCGGGCCGCGCGATGACTCATTGCTGTAGCAAGAGCAGCGGTGTCCGTATCCCAGCAGCCATGGGTCAAGCCACACACTCTCACTCACTCACACAAACACCCGGGCAGGTCGCACGGTTATTCATGCACACGCTCGGCTGAGCTCTCCAGCTAACAGCAAATGAGCCAGTCAATAGAACGAGGCCCAGGCTGTCGATAGGGGCTCGACACTTTCGGATTTGTGCCCCGCTAAAGAGTCCAGGGCTAATGCTGTGTGCCAGCACTAACAGAAGGGTGACGTGACCTCTACCTGCTACAGAGAATCTTGCGACTGCAATGGAAACCTATTAAATACGTGGCTTTAAGTGCAGCTGTTCACACTAGACTGCAAGCATGCAAAATTATTCTGAACAGCAGGATATTAGAAAATTCCTGTTTAGAGGGGGGGGGGACACTAAAAAGTTAAGGTGGTGCAACACTCACTCTAGAAGAAAATATTTAAAGGGATAGTTCACCCAAAAATGAAAATTACCCCGATGATTTACGCACCCTAAAGAGCCAGGACATTTCCGATTGGATTCGCCTGAAAGAATAAAGTCATACACACCTAGGATGGCTTGAGGGTGAGAAAATCATGGGGTAATATTCATTTTTGGGTGAACTATCCCTTTAAGCATTATTAGTTAAAAATAAGTGACGTCACTTGTTTTTAACTAATAAAGTTTCAAACTTTTCCTCTAGTGTGAGTGTTGCGCCTTCTCTTCAAGTTAGAAAATAGTAACAAATTCAAAATGATTTAATAAAAAAAGAAAAGAGATACAAAAAATAAATAAAAAAAATGTATTATATTTATGTAAATATCGAACCAAGCAGACTGTGAAGGACAAATATTTTTTGTATTAGTTGACCATGAACAACAAAATATAGCACTGAAAACTGAAATTCGCAAAATCATTCACGGCCAAGAGTTGTCTTTGCGCAATCTTTGAATTTAACCCACTCCTTTCACCAAAAATCTCCATAAAAATATGAATACGCAAAGTTTTTCATGAGCATAAAAGCTCTTGAAGGCAGTATACAACAAGACCAATTAAAACAACCTGTGTTTACATGAAGCCAAGTAAATTCTAGCTGGATAAACCATGCTAAAGATAGGTTATTTCAGTAAAAATCCAAATGCATTTCAACAACCCAACAGGACAAAAGGTATTAAATGTAAATGCAAATACCAAGCCAACTTGTGGTTTCTTAAACACCTGCTGTTGCTTATTGTGTTCATATTCAGTTCAAATCAAGATGTAAAATGAAGCAGCAAGGTTATTACAGTAAACTTACAAAAACAATACAATACCCAAAAATCCCAGCAAAACTTGTCCTTATTAAAAGCCATGGGTTTTTCGGTTTAAATATTCATTTATTTTTGCAATTACATGATTATCAAGAGCCAGTGCTCAGCACTGCACCTTCAACAAGTTATGAATCCAATTGATACAGACCAGTAAGCAAAGTAAAATCCCAAAAGCAATTCAACGCAGCACTGCAAAAACAAGTCTTTGCATTTTTATGCATCTTTCTGGTAAATATCAAACCAGCAGTTGCAGCAACAAAACTTTGATGAACGTATAAAACAATTAGCCAGGCTATCATTTTCAGCATTTTATTTGAACAATTTGGCAATAAGAATCAGATGCTAATGTACCTGCTACATGCTAACTACCTCACCAACTAATGGTTTACTGATCACCAGTGGTTTATTTATTCCACAAACCATCATTTATTCCAGCTGCAATATTAAAAGCAACTAAAAAAAGCATGCCAGCTAGCAGAGTAAAATCCCAAAAGCAATTCATTGCACAATTGCAAAAACAAATATTTGCTTTTTTTGTGGAAAATAACAAACCAGTATTTGGTACAGCTGCTCAACTTCAATAAATTGGTCCACATAACACAATTAACCTGTCAAACAATAATTTAAGCAGTTTTATTTGAACATTTTTTCAAGAACAATCAGATGCTAATCACTGATAACATATGTACATCACAGAGACGCCTATTTGATGTCTGCAAGATGTATTTTTTAGAGTGTTTGCTCATCTGCAATATGTCTCTAGGATGTTTCCTATCAGATGTCAAATAGATGTTTATAAGATGTCTTTAAGATGTTTGATTTAGAATGCATGTAAAACTGACATCTTAAAGACGTCTATCATATGTTTGTACACAGCAGATGCTTTCCAGATGAAGCGATCTTTAGCAGACGTGTACCTGTGCTATCTGGGAATGCACCTAACATGACACCTTCTACATACTAACTACTTCAGCCAGTGGTTTATTTACCAAAAGTTTATTAATCACCACTGGTTTATTATTTTCCTCACAATTCAAGATAGCATTTATTGCAACGAAAGTACAGAACTAGCCAGCATAATGTCAAAGAAACCCAAAATGGCCGACCTGTTTGAGTTGTTGTTTGTTCAGTGTGTTCGCCTTGACTTGCCGCTGGGTGGCCATGGGTGTGGCGGGAACCTTTCATCTTTTTTCTTCTTCTTCTTCTGTGGTTTTTATTATGCAGTTTGCAAATGAAGTACATTACCGCCATCTGCAGGACTGAGGTGTGAACTTCTTGGGATATCAAATTTATATAAATATAGATAGATATTAGAAGTCTAAAAAAAATTGAATTAAAAATCCTGTTTACAAGCTGAGTTTCTTTCAGAAAAGTCATGACAGCCTTAATTACAGGTGACGTTCTGAGAGCTCCGCAACATAACCACAGGGCCTTATAGCCTCCACCCTGTCCAAACCTGTCAATAAGTGAAAACATCACTTTAGAACTAGTAACTACGAAACACTGAGTTGCTTCATTGCTTCAAAAGCTCACTGTATTAGAGTATGAGAGAGGGATGGACTGAGCGAGTGTGATCTGATACAGCATTCATTCTTCAGCTCAATCTCATATTCACGATAAAACATTAGTTTGAATGTCAGCTGAGGAAAGCAATATCTTTGTCGTACTATCCTTTCATCTGTTATGGGTGATTTCCGATGACAGCGCTGCTCAGTGCATTTGTTGGCTGCATCTTAAGGTGTTGTTGAAAGTAAAAATAACTTGTTTACAACACTGTTTCAGTCTCTTTCAATATAAAAGTCTTTACTGCTGACACGTAAAACACTCTCTTGTCGCCATCTAATGGCGGATTAATGTAACTAAAATCACCATCACGAACACAAACAAACACCCACTGTTTCCCAATACTAAATACAATAATTAAATACTACTATTATTATATAAAATATAACTTTTTGAATAATAATATTTAATAAGCAACAACAGCCATCATAAAAGTTGCTAGCCCAGATAGCACACATACGTCTGCAAGATGTCCGTTAAAGATCACTTGATCTGGATAGCATCTGCTGTGTATAAACATCTGACAGACATCTTTAAGATTCAGTTTTACATACATTCTAAATCATAAACATCTTAAAACATCTTCTAAACGTCTATTTGACATTTGATAGGAAAACTTCCTATAGATGTATTGCAGATGAGCAAACACTCTAAAAAATCTTGCAGATGTAAATGCAGATTTGTACGTGTGCTATCAGGCAAACAATTCAGTCAAATGTACAAATTCAGCACTCTGATGTACTGCATTAAAGTTACATAAAATATAATGTGAGATTTTGCCCTTAGCCAAAACTATTTGCTCTGGAACAAATAATTGATTAATGAGGCCAAAGACTGCCCGTTAGATTTACCCAAAACGAATTATTTCTCATAATTGACCATCAGAGCCAGCGGCAAATTCCAGAAGATCTGGCCGAGGTGAGGCTGATCTCGGCGGGTTCATGAGCGCTGAAAGGCCGCTGACGCCCTGGAGCTCACATCTCCGAAAATGTCGAAGCAGATTTTCAAAGTGTAAGCGACTACATTCTCGCCTAAAAAACTCGTAAAACTACATTCTGTGACACAAAAACAGTATGATTTATAAAACTATGGTGGATTTGGGCGTCAGCCACGACACTCGCTGTGAGAAATATTGCAAGCGGTGTGATACAAATGGTGAAACGGTTGGAGTTCTGTTATCACTAGAATATTGCACTGCTGGAAAAGGCTCACAGCCAATCAGATTCGAGGACCAGAAAGAACTGTTGCGTATATGATAGAATAATCAGCATAACATAACTTGCAGTATGCATAGACACATCTAAAATGATGCAATAGTGCATCATGGGTAAGTCATGCTGTGGGAAACTCCACTTATTTCTAGATTCCGGCTCAAAACTTTTGTTTATAGCTGAATCATTTTTCCAGAGACAGGTTCGCCCTTGCAAGGACAATCCTGACTTCGGGGGAAACTTTAAAAAGCTAATTATCTGCAAACTCCATGACGAATTGCTCAGATAACCTTATCCCTGGTGTGGGAAAAAAAGAAAAATAAGGCCATCAGCAGTTCTTAAAAAGGGCCCGAGCTTCCCTTTTTTGGATGAGGAAGCCCAGCGCGCGGAGGAAAGCGCAAACCATTCATAATGTTTTGTGTCAACCTGGCAATTAGGAGGGATAATGTGCCTAACCAATGTCATCATCACCTGTGCTTTGGAGAGCAGGGAAAATGACTAAATGGACTAAAGGAGGAACGGAGGCCAGGTGCTTGGCATTCTCCTCATGAATAGCGTTCTTTTTATACCGCCGCATTTCACAGTGACGCCAGGTAAGCGTCCCGTCAGAACCACATCCTAGCAAAAAGAGTGAAATCCGACTACAATATCACACGGACATGGAAGCAAATAAAAAGCAATCTCTTTCACTCGGCATCACATCGCAACATAATGGATTTTCAATCACGGTACGAACTGTAAATTAAAAACATGTTATTGGCATAACCAGCGGCGTTGCTGCTGGAAGACTGACAGGAAATGTGCATCAGCAAGCAAACATCTCCAAAAAAAAAAAAAGAAGCTTGATATTGAATAATCATCTGTTCTCACACGCAGAGGGAAAATGATTTAGATTCGTTTTATTGACCGACAGAGAGCGGCGACCGTTATCCGAACAAATTAAGGGCGGGAAAGCGCGCGCTTTGCCCTCAGGCTGCGGGGACTTCAATTACATCTGAGTGCGTGTTTGCAGAACTGTCTGCTGGAATTTCCCTCTTTCCATCAGAGGTTCCACAAATCAATTTGTCATATGCAGGAACATGTATGAGAAGCAATTTATTTTACACTTGCGTGAATTAGACGCTCCCCACGCCGCTTGTTGACATTTGAGTTCTGGGAGTTAATGATATTCAGCCTCCACATAACGGTGAGTGTTAAAAGGTCAATTAATTATCAAAAATATTTGAATATGAAACAGGTAAAGCATAATCTCTCGTGATTGTTTACATGAAGCTAGTGAGATGAGAGAATTGGTAAGGTATTGTGTTTTTAACATCTACAGTACCTAGGTTATGAATTGAGGTTATAAAAACATTGTGGGAACATCACATTTAAATGTTTCTAAAATGTTGAAAAGTCCAGTTTTCTTGTCGTGATTAAAATGTTATTTAAAGGTTACAAAAACGTTTCTTACAGTGTTCTACTAACTTTATTTTCACCCAAAATATAATGTTATTTGAACGTTTATTTTTAATATTCTAAGAACTTTAAAATGTCCAGTTGTCTTGTCGTGATTAGAATGTTGTTTAAAGGTTACAAAAACATTTCTTACAACATTTTATTAATTTATTTTCACCCAAAATATAACGTTATATGAATGTTTCTTTTTAATATTCTAAGAACGTTGATAAACGTTTACTTAAAGGTTACAAAAATGTTGTACTAACGTTATTTTCACCTAAATTAAAACGTTATTTAAACATTTATTTTTAATATTATAAGAATGTTAAAATCCAGTTTTCGAAGCGGTTAGGAACATAGTGTTCCTACATCATTCTTACAACATTCTATCTTTTTTCACACAAAAAATATAATGCTATTGAAGTTTATTTTAAGATTCTAAGAACGTTTCCCTCAAAATTTCGAGAAGGCTTATTAAATACACATAAGATAATAAGGACATTCCAAGAATCTGGTTCTAGAACGTTTCTTCAAACATATAAGAAAATATTTACACATTAATGAATTATAAGTACATTCATTAAATATGCTTTAAGAACATTTTGTCTAAACAATTTTTATATAACATTTAAAGAACGTAGTGGAAAGGTTAGCTGGGAAGAGCCCACGCAGTTCAGAGGGAACGTTACATAATTTGAAGGGAAAAACTCACAGCAAAAAATTACAACATCTACACGCAAACACATGATCGTCATTCATGGTTATTTTCGAGAACTCTTTAGTTGAGAGATTGATGGTGTTGTTTCTGTACTAATTATCTTTAACGGAGACATGAGATAGAATATCAACAATGGGCGGACGCAGTTAAGCAGCTAGCTATTCTACAGCTTAGAATGCTGAGTTTTTTAAAATTGAATTTCCAGTGTAATAATATAGTGATGTGAATACGATAGTAAGTGTTTGTGGCTTGTATAAGCACACAATATCCTACTGCAGAGCTTATAACTCTGATATGAGTGTGTGTTGTGTGGTGTGTGTGTGTGTGTGTGTGTGTGTGTTGTGGTGGTTAGGTGTGTGTGTGTGTGTGTGTGTGTGCTGTGTGTGTGTGTGTGTGTGTGTGTGGGTGTGCTGTGTGTGTGTGTGTGTGTGTTTTTGTGTGTGGGTGTGTGTGTGTGTGGGCGTGTGTGTGTGTGTGTGTGTGTGTGTGTTAGTGCTTAGTGGCACCCCTCCGTATTCTGTGAAATGAAATAGATGGCAATAAGCCGGGATTAGGTTAGAGCCAGGTTTAATTCCAGTTTCCAGAATAACATCCGCTACGAATCCAAGGAGGTGATTGCACAAAGCCGCCACACACAGACTCCAGGTCTGACCACATCATGGAATATCCTGAATGTGTGTGTTTGTGGTGTCTTCATCCATATAAACAGATGTACTTGATGGAAATACTATGATTTTTTGGACATGGAAATTATTTTTGTACATTTGAAGTACCTTGCAGTACCATCTAAATATTATAATACTGTGATATATTGAAATATATCATAATATGTTAATAAACGTACCATGGTTTTTCTGTGGTAGCCCAAGGTCATGTTACAAGTCCAAAATACCATGGTAGTACCATAGTACAATGTCCACAAACATGGTAATACCATGTTTTTGATCCCCTTTTGGTAACCAAATACTATAGTATTACCATGTTTTACAATCTGAAATAAAATGACTGCTCACACAACAAAATACTAAATACCATGGTATTACCATGTTTTATCTTCTCTTAGAAGAAATTACCATGTTTTTTTGGACATGTTCCATAGAAACAGTATGGTAAGTACCTTGAAAACTATGTAAATACCATGGTACATGAATATGGTCATCACAAAAGTACTATGGTATTACCATGCTAATATAGATCAGCATCTAGTGGTTGACAGGTGATTATCAGCTAATTTTAATTTTCTTTAAAAAATAATAATTATCTAAAACACCATGGCTGTACCATGGTACAATGTCCAAAAACATGGTAAAACCAAGTATTTTGATCACTTTTTGGAAGTACGTCCACATGCAAAGTGACTGCTCACACAACCAAATACAAAAATGGTATTACCATGTTTTACTATCTCTTACGAGAAAGTAACGTTTTTTTTATTGTTTGTTTGTTTGTTTGTTCAAGATACAATGTTTTTGGACATTCCCATAAACATTATAGGTAAGTACTTTCATCTTTTTTTATTATTTGATACATGGTTAAATTTATATGCCCGTTAAAAAAACAAGCATATGATGGTTAGGTATGTTTTGACGCTGGGATGCTGGTTTAAGTTGGTACTTTGCTGGTTTATGCTGGTCATTTGCTGGTTTAAACTGGTTTTGCTGGTTTATGCTGGTCCTTTGCTTTTTTAAGCTGGTCCTTTGCTGGTTTAAAGCTGGTCCTTTGCGGTTTAACTGGTCCTTTGCTGGTTTAAACTGGTACTTTGCTGGTTTTTAAATCTGGTCCTTTGATGGTTTAAACTGGTCCTTTGCTGGTTTAAACTGGGCCTTTTGCTGGTTTATGCTGGACCTTTTGCTGGTTAATGCTGGTCCTTTGCTGGTTTAAGATGGTCCTTTGCTGTTTTATGCTGGTCCTTTGCTGGTTTAAGCTCGTCCTTTGCTGGTTTAAACTGGTCCTTTGCTGGTTTTTTTTAAATGGTCCTTTGTGGTTAAGATGGTCTTTGCGGTTTTAAGCTGGTCTTGATGGTTTATGGGTCCCTTTGTGGTTAGCTGTTCCTTCTTTGAGATGGTTCTTAGGCTGGTCCTTGCTGGTTTAAAAATGGTACTTTAAGATGGTTTATGCTGGTCCTTTGCTGGTTTAAGCTGCTCCTTTTGCTGGTTTATGCTGGTCATTTGCTGGTTTAAGCTGGTCCTTTGCTGGTTTATGCTGGTCCTTTGCTGGTTTAAACTGGTCCTTTGTGGTTTATGCTGGTCCTTGCTGGTTTAAGCTGGTCCTTTGCTAGTTTATGCTGGTCATGTGCTGAGTTTATGCTGGTCCTTTTGCTGGTTATGCTGGTCTTTTGCTGGTTTATGATGGTCCTTTGCCAGCACATGACCAGTATAAACCAGCATCAAAACATACCTAACAAGCATATGCTGATTTTTTCAACAGGGGTGGTGGTCATCACAAAAGTGCCAAAAAAATACCACAGTACCATGGAGCAATGTGCGAAAACATGGTAAAACCGTGTTTTTAGATCACTTTTTGTAAGTGAATACATCCACATTTAAAGTGACTGCTCACACTACAAAATACAAAAACACCATGGTATTACCATGTTTTACCATCTCTCACAAAAAAGTACCGTGTTTTTTGGACATATTTCAAAGCAACATTATGGTACATTGAAAAACCATTTAAATATCATGGTATATGAATATGGTCATCACAAAAGTGGCAAAACGTACCATGGTATTACCATGTAATTTTTCAAATCACATTTGAGTACTATGCATTAGCATCTAGTGGATGTCAGCTGATTATTGACCAGTTTTAATATATTTTAAAAACCAATAATTATCTAAAACACCATTGTAGCAAATATCATGTTTTTGATCACCTTTTGCAAGCGATCCGCATTTGAAGTGACTGCTCAAACAACCAAATACAAAAAATACCATGGTATAACCACAGTTCTTTTCAGTGTGGAATGCAGTTTCATGCTCCTCAGAAACATTAAATAGGCATTTGATGAGTATAAATAATATATTTTGCTGTGTTTGTGCAATGGGTCACTTTGGGTAAGCGCTACAGCTAAGTGAAGGAAGCACTTTTTCTTTTGAAGATCTCCTCCGACTGGAATGTAAATGCAGTTTTTTAGTTAAAAACCCTTAAACCTCTGATTCGTTTGATGTCAGACGTGTTCTCGTGTTAGTGCAGATCTTGGCTGCCCTCTCGTGAGAGGAACACAATGCAGTGAGGCGTTTGGGTCCTGTCAAGCTGTTGGAGCAGGGCCCTTTCGTGAGCGGGGGGCCGACAGATGGAAGATAATAGCATTTCCAAACTTTCCATTTAGAGGATTAAAATGCAGCAGTGGCCGCGACCCCCTTCACATTCAGACAGGAGGGACCGCTGAGGCTGGGAACATATGCCTGCTGCGGACAGCACAGCCAGAGGGGCCAACAACACACGTCCTTCAGCCAACTGACCCCGCAATCTCTCTGGCACCGTTCCTTCCTTCCCTCTATCTCTGCAAGCTGTTTGCTTCTGAGCAGGGCTCCAGACCGGCCTCAAACCGGTTATGTAGTTATGCCTAGAACAGTGATTTTCAGCTGGTTTTGCATCTGGGTCCAGATATGACGTTGCAAATGTACTGAAATTGTTTAATATTAAAGTGTAAAATGTTTTCCTAACCCAGGTTAAAAAAAAAGTAGTTCACCCAAAAATTTTAATTTGCTGAAAATGTACTTACCCTCAGGACATCCAAGTTTTAGATGAGTTTGTTTCTTCATCAGATTGGAGAAATGTAGCATTGCAGCGTGGATGATCTGCAGTGAATGGGTGCCGTCAGAAGGCAAGTCCAAACAGCTGATTAAAAACATCACAATAATCCAAAAGTAATCCACACCACTCCAATCCATCAATAACTTGATTTTCCATCTGGGAGAAGACAAAATCTTATTGTGTTGTAAGACGGGGGTTTGAACAAATCCATCAATAAGGTCGTTTATAAATTCAAAACTCACGTATAGGCAAGCAAGGCAAGTTTATTTACAGCACATTTCATACACAATGGTAATTCAAAGTGATTTACATAAAAGGAAGTATAATATAATGCAATCAGTTCGGACATCGCACAGTGCTAATTCAATAAATGCACAGCTAAACAGATTAGTTGTGATTCTAGATTTAAATGTGACTAATGTTTTAGCACATCTGATATCTTCTGGAAGCTGATTCCAACCACGGGCGGCAAAATAGCTAAAAGCGGACTCCCCTTGTTTTGAGTGAACCCTTGGTATTTCTAAACTGACTCAGTCCTAATGATCTGAGTGGTCTGTTAGGTTTTATATTCAGTGAGCATATCTGCAATATATTTAGGTCCTATGCCATTGAATGATTTATAAACGAGTAAAAGTACTTTAAAATCAATCCTAAATATAACTGGAAGCCAGTGTAAGGACCTGAGGACTGGTGTAATATGATCAGATTTTCTGGTTCTAGTCAGAATCCTGGCAGCAAGAAAAAAAGCGTTCTGGATGAGCTGCAGCTGTCTAATGGTCTTCATGTGAAGGCCGGTGAGAAGACCATTACAATTTTTCACCCTGCTGGTGATAAAGGCATGAACAAGTTTCTCCAAGTCTTGACTGGAAACAAAACATCTAATTCTTGCAATGTTTTTGAGATGATAGTATGCTGATTTAGTTACTGCTTTGACATGACTACTGAAACTAAGGTGTGTTTCCAGAATCACACCAAGATTCCTGACCTGATTTTTAGTTGTTAGACCCCTAGAATAAAGGTATGCATTCACCTTGAGAACTTAATCTATGTTTCCAAATGCAATGACTTCAGTTTTCTCATTGTTTAACTGAAGAAAGTTCTGGCACATCCAACTGTTAATTTCATCAATGCATTGGCAGAGGGAGTCAATGGGGCTGTAGTCATTTGGAGATAAGGCTAGGTAAATCTGGGTATCATCAGCATAGCTGTGATAGGCAATTTGGTTCTTTCTCATTATTTGACTTAGAGGGAGCATATACAAGCTAAACAAGAGAAACAAGAATTGAGCCTTGTGGGACTCCGCATCTCATGGACGTCCACTTAGACTTATGCTCTCCTATACTCACATAATAACCTCTCCCTTCTAAGTTTGACCTGAACCATTTGATAACCATCCCAGAAAGCCCGACCCAGTTTTCCAGTCTCTCTAGAAGTATGTTATGATCAACAGTGTCAAACTCAGCACTAAGATCTAGTAGTACCAGCACTGATATTTTGACAGAATCATAATTTAAGCAAATATAATTTATTATCATAATGAGCGCTGTCTCTGTGCTGTGACGCGGTCGAAAACCAGATTGAAAATTGTCAAGGTATCCATTTGAGTTTAAGTATTTGTTCAGCTGATTAAAGACTACCTTTTTCAATAATCTTTCCTATAAAAGGAAGATTTGATCTTGGTCTATAGTTGCTCAATATGGTGTTATCAAGATTGCTCTTTTTCAGAAGGGGTTTAACAACTGCAGTTTTCAGGGAGTTTGGAAAAGTCCCAGAAAGAAGTGAGGCGTTCACCACTTCTAAGAGATCTGCTTCCAAACAGTTAAGCTCCCTTTTGAAAAAATATGTGGGAAGTGTGTCAAGGTAACAGGTTGACAATTTAAGGTGCTGTACTATTTCTCCCAAAACTTTACTATCAATTTCTTCAAAAACAGACATAGTATCATCTTTTTGGTATTGTGGTCGAATCTTTCTGACCTCTGCATAACTTTGGGATGTGCTAATCGCCTTCCTGATAATATTGATCTTCTCAGAAAAGAAGGAAGCAAACTCATTGCATTTGCTGTCGGAGAGCATTTCACTGGCAATCTGACTTGGGGGGGTTTGTCAGTCTCTCAACAGTAGCAAAAAGAGTGCGAGTGTTGTTCAAGTTACTGTTTATAAGGTTTGAGAAGAAGGTCTGTCTAGCTGTGGCTAGTTCCACATTGTCTTTATAGATGCTATAGTGAATTTCAAGTTTCGTCTTCCGCCACATCCGCTCAGCTTTTCTGCATTGTGTTTTCATACTCTGTACTGCTGTTGATTTTCTACAAGCTGATTTCTGTCTGCCAGTTTTCTTTTTTTTCACAGGAGCAATGTCATCAATAATATTCTTAACTTTTGAGTTAAAGGAATCAAGGAGAAGATCAACAGAGTCTGCCGAGTCTTCTAGCTAAAATACGTAATTCCGTAATCCATAATAATACTACCTCCAGTGAAAAAGTACATGCCCTATTATCCTCTGACAACAAAATCCACCAACATATTTGTTTAGAGCTGTTTTGGACTGTAAACGGTGCTTGATCTGTGAATATTTCTCTCCTGATTCAGACCAGATTACTTTTTCACTGGAGAAAGCAATGTTATGGATTATGGACTCATATTTTAGCCAGAAGCAATGGTTTGAAGTTAAAAACAACTTAATGATGGATTTGTTTCAGATTTTCACTTCACAAGACATTAACTGAAGGACTGGAGTGCTGTGGATTACTTGTGGATTATTGTGATGGTTTTATCAGCTGTTTGAACTCTCATTATGACGGCACCCACTCACTGCAGAGGAACCACTGGTGAGCAAGTCATGTAATGCAACATTTCTCCAAATCTGTTCAGATGAAAAAACAAACTCATCTACATCTTGGATGGCTTGAGGTTGAGTAAATTCTCAGCAAATTAAAATTTCTGGGTGAACAATTTTTTTATTATCCAGAGAAAAATATAAATAAATATTAATAAGAAAAAAAGATATTTAAAAAATTCAGGGAGTTGAGTTTGGAATCTGTATATCTTTAAAAAAATAAGCGAAATTGGTTTTAAATTAATGGATGAGTTTTAAAACAGATGTGTACTTGACTTGAATATGTATATATTATATATCTATTTTATTTTTATTTTGATTTTTTACTGCCTTTGACATCCAAACACTTTCTCTAAACAAAAGATGGACATTAAAGTACATTGTTTTTACACTATTTTTTCAGTGTATTTTAGCATTCATGATATGGTTCCACTTCATCCACTTCATCTGCATTCTGAAGGATTTACTGAGCTATTGTTGTGAATACATTTAAACGAGGTATTTCTACACAACTGAAACGCCACCCTAACAGTTGCTGTCCCCTGTAGGCTATTCCTGATTCATTAAGACGTTTACGAACTGCTACAGACAGAATTACATTACGCTGGAAGACGCTCATCTGTTCTTAAAGAGGGCAAGGATTCACACTTCATCCTTATCGCATTATTGCTTAATGGAGAATTATGTCAGAGAATCGTGGCTTTAATTATCTGGCCAGCAAGTCCATTAATAATGCAGTGCGACCAGAAACAGGCCGCATCTGTCTGCCAACCACAAGCCGTAATGAATTTACAAGCCCCCTCGCAAAACAGGGCTTAAAACATTATGTGCGCTCGAAAATAAAGCAGAAGGAGGCGGGTGGTGTGTTAGTTTCCTTTCAATTAACAAGAAACATAAAAACAAACTTGAGTTGAAGAGGATGAAAGTTATGTGAAGTCACAGTGTGATAACAGAAGAACACAACTCCAGAGAAAAGTATTTTGGGTAGAATATTTAATTAGACAATGGTTTAATTAAAAATGTGCACAAAATGTCTACATTTCAAGCAAGTGACACAGCCAGTTTACTAACTACACCGTTCCCTGTCACTGCATCTACGTGACACAAAAAATACATTTCTCCCATTATAATCAACAAAGATGTCAAGCTTGCCGATTTTACACAAGTATATGCAGTCGAGTGGTTCATATAAGCTACTTGGGCTTTTGCCTAGATCTGGAGGTAACAAAGGTAGCAAATTTAGGCTATAAAAACGTTGTGGGAACAGTGTTTTGAAATGTTTCTAAAACACTGAAATGTCCAGTTTTCTTGTCGTGATTAGAAGGTTATTTAAAGATTGCAAAAATGCTTCTTACAATGGTACTAACTTTATTTTTACTCAAAATATAATGTTATTTGAATGTTTCTTTTTAATCTTTTAAGAACATTAAAATGTCCAGTTTTCTTTTTGTGAATATAACGTTATTTAAAGGTTACAAAAATGCTTCTCACAATGTTCTACGTTTATTTTCACCCAAAATATACCATTATTTGACCATTTATTTTTAATGTTCTAAGAACGTTAAAATATCCATTATTCTTGTCGTGATTAGAATGCTATTTAAAGGTTACTAAAACATTTCTTAGAACGTTCATCGAGTACAAACAACGCATAAGGACTTTCCGAGAATGTTGAATTTAGATTGTTTTCTCTCAACAGTATGACTAAATGTATCAAACATTTATAAGGTTATAAGAATGTTCCATAAGCATTACTTTAAGAATATTTTGCCCTAACATTTGAAATTTTGATAACATTCCCTGTTAGCTAGGAACAAACCTCAGTGTACTGAAAAGAAAAAGTAGCGTAGATACAATTTTCACTAAAAAAAATGCTAGTAAATTTCACTCACAATTACAAAGAAAGTAACACAATGAATTTTGCAGTAGATAGTATTTTTATGTTAAAATGTAACAATCTTTTTCTCTTTTTTTCACTGGATCAGACAAACTCACTGGTATTAGCAGTTGTGTACCGTCCTCTGAAAACAAACAAAGACTATTTAAATGAGTTTTATTCATAACTCCCAAATATGATAGAGTTTTAATTGTTGGTGATTTTAATATTCACATATGCTGTGACTCTTCAGCACTAGCCAAAGACTTTGTCAGCCTGTGACTTTGTTCAATGGGTAAATGAGCCAACCCATGCACATTTGATTTGGTTTTATCTCATGGCTTCCCTATTTCAGATGTTCAAATTGGTGATCTAAGTTTCTCAGACCATAGGCCTATTGTTTTCAGTGTTGATCTTTCATGTCATACCACTGTATCATACCACTGTATCTGTTAGAACTGTAAAATGATCATGTGTGTAGCCTTTTCTGCAAATGTTTTCCGAAGCTTGTCAGATGTTTTGAATTGAACATCTAGCAAATACGGTAGATATTGATGAGCTACTGAATTTCTGAATGTTCCAACATTCTTGATACTGTTGCCTTTGAGACTTATTTACAACTTTGAATCATTTTTACACAGTACTCAAGGGGTGATAGGGGTGATAGAGTACTAACATTAAAAAAAGTGAAAGTGACATGATGTGTAGTCAAGTATGGTGTCCCATACTCAGAAATTGTGCTCTGCATTTAACCCATCCAAGTGCACACACACAGCACTGAGCAGTGAGCACACACCGTGAACACACACCCGGAGCAGTACTACATATTGCCAAAAGACGGCAAGTTAGTAATGTTTTTGCGGAAACTGAGAATGGGCAGAAAGCAATGACGCGTGAAATATGTTGCAAGTATGAAATATGTTGTGAAGTATGTAAATAATCTACAAAACTATCTGCAGTCCAAGGGTGCAAACAAACGCTCTTGTTGTAATCAACAAAGCTATCTGCACTTACCACACACTGGGCAGAACATTAGATTAGAGTTAATTTGAGGAAAAGCACTCACAGGACGTAAGCAGGCAGATGTCAAAGAAAGGCAAGGGGGCAGAGAGAGCTAATATTCCCGGATCAGAGTGAAAAATTCCTTCACACAGCAGCAAATGCAATTTTGTAGCCTCCTCCAGCTCCACGGCAGCAAACAGGAGAAATATGTTTACTTGTTTTAATTTCTTTTTCATGTAATGTTAACCCTGAGGGCTGCAAATATTTCCCCTGCTCTCGCACTCTCTACATGGTGATTAAATTCAATTTTATTCAAATGAAATCTCCCACTCTGCACCGGCACACACACTCACACACAAACACACAAATAATTAAGGAGCGGATGCGTTTTCTTGCCTTCCTCACTTTTCTCTAATTACAATCCTGTGAGAAATTCAAGAGAAACACGGAGGTTTCCTCGGAGGGCAACGCGTGCTGACAGACACGAGCCATAATAACTGCGTGCATGATTACAGTTATGACTACACCATGAACCACAGATACCTGGAATTAGATCATACAGCATATTTATCTACATGTCAGACTGTCATTGAGGTTTATAGTGCTGCATGTACGCAGAGAGCGAGCACAACTGAGGCCACATCGAATAAAACCCGAGGGCTTCTAGAGGCTTCTGTTCATATCAGCCAACTGTTATATGCTTTCCCAGATAGCACGGGTACGTCTGCAAGATGTCTGCTAAAGATCACTTGATCTGGAAAGCATCTGCTGCGTACAAACATCTGATAAACGTCTTTAAGATGTCAGTTTTACATGCATTCTAAATCATAAACATCTTAAAGACATCTTCTAAATGTCTATTTGACATCTGATAGCAAGCCTATAGACGTATCGCAGATGAGCAAACACTCTAAAAAATATGTCTTGCAGATGTAATGCAGACGTCAAATAGACGTCTCTGAGATGTACGTGTGCTGTCTGGGTTGATTCCCAATAATAAATAAAGAGATGTATCTGTCCATATATTTATCCAGAAACTAGGGTATGTAATGAATATCATTACATTAAACTAGAATCATATCCTGTCAGGAGCAAAAAAAAAATGGCGTTAGAGTGGTAAGTTAGATTCAAGTTTGTGAATCAGTTGTACCTGTATTTTTAATGAATTGAGTAAGGACTCAACTTGATCTGTTTTAAAAATTGCTATTTTTTTTATTTGTCTATCTATCTATCTATCTATCTACTATCTATCATCTATCATCAGGGAAAAACTTTCTCAAAAACATTTCTGAGTAAGTCTCAAAACGTTAGCGTTAAAATTCTCTAAACCGTTTTAGTCTAAAACAATTCGAAATGTAACTACTGTTTCAGGAAGATATTCAGAGAACATTGAAAAGTTAACATTACAATAACCGTTGGCAAATGATCAAAATTAGTTTAATGTGCCCCTATTATGGATTTTTGAAAATTACATTTCATGCATGTGTGTAATGTAGCTGTGTGTGAATGTAAACAATCTGCAAAGTTGTAAAGCAGAAATTGCATGATAAATAAAGTTATTGTCTCTCAAAACAAAGAGTGACTCTGAACGGCTTAAACAAGTCGTTTCAAATCCAAATCCCATTTACGTTAAGTTCACACGTCACAATGTAAACCACATTTGCATAATGCCTGCAAACGTTCTGCGTGGCATCCCGCGAAACTTGAACCCCATTCAAACGCTAGCTCGTTCATGATGGGACAACGTAATGTCGAGAGACGCTGTGCTCTGTGCGTGAGAAAATTCGGCGTTTATCTCTACTTCCAAAGGATGAGGCTGTGAAGTATCAGTGGTTAAAATTCATCTTTACTAAGATACCACAGCAGTATAATCTCAACCTTTTGCTGTGTTCCCGTCATTTCACTGACGGAACTGCGGTCTCCAATATAAACGAGGTTCAATGCGGATTAGTAAACGGTTGTCTTTGAAGATGCGCATCAGTGCCAGTTGTTTGGACAGTGTGCTCCTCCGATCACAACTCGCAAGTATGATTAATAATTGTTGCTTGATGTTCTAGCGCTGTGTGCAAAAGATGTAGTTTTGAATTTGTTGTTTGTGGTGGGTTTGGTAGATCAGTCACAGTGCAGAAGTAAAGTCTCGGCTAAACTCAAGTAAGTTCTGCTAATCAGCTGTGGGCCGCTATTGTCTAGAAATGTGTTGATTAATATAGAATGTCTGTTGTACTTGGAGTCGTGATAAAGGATGGAGCAATACCTTGGTTTACAAACTGCAGTGATTTATCAGTACTCCATGTCTGTGTTTGGCTAAGGCATATATCATTATTGTTTGGGTCTTTACTACATTTGCAACATGTGCTGTATGCAGTAGACCAATCACAACAGACTAGGCCATCTGACCAATCAAAGCAGAGTAACATTACGCAAACACTAAAAAACACTGGGTTATAAACAACACAATTTGGGTTGTTTTTAACCCAAGGGCTGGGTAAATATAGGACAGAACACACGTTGAGTTAATTTTACCCAGCTAATGGGTTGATTCATTATTACTATAATACTAGCTTATTGTTTTTACTTCAGATAATGTTTACAGATGAACTTAAATCCTCTAAAATTTTGTAAAATACTCCACACAACCACTTGTTTGCATGATAACTTCTTTTATTTTCCTTTATTTATATAATTTACAGCATTGTTTAGCCTATCATTTTTAATACGTAGGCTATACATATTGCCTACACTTTTAAAAATGCTGGCTTAAATACAACCCAGTGCTGGGTAAAATAGGGGTACAAACCCAGCATTTGGGTTGTTTTGACCCAGCAGTTGGTTTACTACCCAGAAGGTTGGGTTAAACATTTAACCAAACAGCTGGGTCAAAACAGCCCAATTGCTGGGTTTGTCCATATTTTACCCAGCACTGGGTTGTATTTAACCCAGCATTTTTTAGAGTGTATATTTAAACTCCTTTAACAAACATTATAAGTACAAATTAAACATTAAGCAGAAGTAATTCACGTGTATTCAACCAATTTCTGGCTGCGTTTACACTTGGCATTAAAATGCGACCTGTATCCGGATGTTGTCCACATACACACTGAAAAGACAAGTGTAAATGCGCTTCTGATTGCAATGTTATTCGATCAGCGTGCCCTCGTGTCTGCATTCGCACGTCGACGTCACACAAAACTCTGCCCCCCTCTCTCGCAAGCTGGCAGAAGGATACAGAACAAGAGCAACAACAGAACTGAGTATCACAAAAACTACCTAAACACTGAAAAAATAACCCAAAAAAGGCTCAACCCAGCATTTGGTTAAAAAAAATAACCCAGGATTTTTTTTTTAGAGTGAAGGAGGGGTTTGGAAAGATGAATCTTTGAAGAAATTGTTGAAAACAAATGTACATTTAAATGCATATTATAAGAAAATGAAAGTGCTTTTTGACCTTGCATGCGTGTAAAGCTGTTGTTGGGGGCTCCCAAAACCAAATTATAAACCTTTCAAATAGCATAATAGGGGAACTTTAAAATGTTCAGTGAAAATTTAGAAATACAATTTTTAGAATTTAATGGAAACATTCGCAAATGTTCTTAAAACATATTTTGTTATCTATCTGTCTATATAGCTGTTTAAGATTCATTAGCTATGGCTAAACTAGTTGATCCGAACTGGCCCTGGTGCATCATGGGTCAAATTTCACTCATTCTCTCATTTGCTTTCAGTGTCTTTCTGGCGGGAAGCTGAACACCTGGCGAAGGCTAATCCTGCGTTTGCAAGAACAATTACGGCTAATCTCCTGCAGTCTGATTTGAGCGCAAAACTAAATTAAATGAACGCTGAGTTTATGGAGTTGGTCTTTTCTCTCTATGCAGCCTATCTTTTGAAGGTCACAATCAAAAGATGACACACTTGTGCATGCTAGCTGGCGAGCCATGATTTGCTACGTGCTATTGCTAGTAAATCTAGATCATAAAGATAGTGTTTTTGGTTCATGTATAGGAAGAGAAAGACATTTAGTACGTCTGCTAAAAGTTTCATCAACTTTGATGACCTCGAAGCTAACGCTAACAGAGATCACAAAACTCTCATTTTTATTTCATGGGTCTGTCGAGGCTTTTCACAGGTTAAAGGCTAATTGTATCTGAAATGAGGTTTTAAGCAGCAGAATTATTAGAGGTCGGAGGACACGGTCCTTCCACAGCTGATCTGAGACCAATTTCCTCTCTCTATTATAACTCCAGTCAAAAATAGCCAGATGTCTGCAGAGAAAAAAAGTTTCTCGTCCAGCTATAGACGAAGGAATTAGCTGTTAGCTAAAAAAAGTAGCTTAAACATATTTTACTTAAAGACTTCTTTTAGGGTTTTGTGTTAGTTGCTGCAATTAGCTTAATATATAAACAGAACAAATGGCCTCACTTAGGCTAAGAAATGTTCAAGTTGTGTGTGTGTTGTGTGTGTGGGTGTTGAGATAGCCATTTAAGAGACGCTAATAAATAGAGCCGAGCCCGGCGTATCACAACCCTCATCCACTTCTGGACTAATGGAGCGTTTAGGAGCTTTTGGAGGAGAGGAGCGATTAGCTTGTCGTCCCTGACTGGACAAAGATGCTTCATTAGCATGCCAGTAACTCACAATGCTGTTTTTCATTAAAATTAAGAGGACGGCTTATACGTCTTTCTCTCGCCGCCTGTCACGCACACACACAAACTCCACAGACAAGACATTTGTATTCAAACAGTGACTGAAACAACTTTCAAACTGTGCTTACGTTCATAATATTGCATACTACCATAAGTACAATTTCTATAGTATGTTTATCATTAAAATAACCATACTTATTTTTGAAATGATAACTGGACACCGCTCGAATGTTTAGCATACAGTAAATTTAACAAACTACATGTTTAAATGCATACTATTAAAAATATATATAAATATTTTTACAAGTACATACTGTAAACAGCACACTGTACAGCAATGCTGTACACTGTATTTTTTAAAAACAGGTAAGTAAAATGTTTGGTATGCTAAACACTGCATGCTACACAATTATGTGCTAATGCGTAAAACAACACGTTACAAATTGAATGTTAAAACACCACGTGTGCTAAATGTTTATATGGTAAATACACAGATTTTTTGAATCGTTAATGCATTTATTTTGCTAAAATATAAAATTTTTTGTTTAACAAATAAATTAGTAAAAAAAAAACATACAAAATCTTAATAGAAATAAAATAAAATAAAAAAAGTGCACCTTAAGGTTTTGAAAGTTTTAACAAATACTGAGGCAAAAAAAAGATCTTAAAAAATCATAAAATTCAAATAAAACTAAATCTAAAACATGCATCTCTAGTCCATTTTTGTGGAAAAAATTCTCAACCTTTGGAATTTTAACATAAGGAGTCAAAAAATGATATTAAAAATAAAAATAGAATTAAATCAATAAAATCTCAAAAGTCGGAAATGGTGCAGCTTTAAAAAATTTTGAGCAAAAATGTCAACACTTTGGAGTTCAACAAATAATGAATCAAAAAATGATGTTTTAAAATCGAATGAATTAAAAATAAAACTACTAATCCAAAAGACCTGTGAACTTCAATCCATTTTTGTGCAAAAGAATGATGATTCTCAACTTTTGTGAAGTTTTTAATGAATAATGGTTTTAATTAATAACAACAAACAATAATAGAATTCGTTGAATGAAATTAAAATAAAACTCCAATAATAATTAGTGAATAGAATTCGTTGATAGAAATAAAATAAAATTACAATATAATAGAATGAATAGCATATTTGTTGACATTAGAATTAAAATAACAACTACATAATCCAATTTTGGTCACCACATATGAGTCACCAGGCAGTCATTTTCTGTCACAAGACAGGTTTTGATCTCAGCTTGGCAAGCCTAAATTCTCCTTTAGTATTTCACTGCCCTGATCTGTAATATCAAAGCAGGCCTTACCTTTCTCTAAATGCATTTTAATATCTGTAATTGCGAATCTGGCACGATCCCAACACCCTGCTCTGGACGTAACGACATGAGTGGAATATCAATGTGGGCCACTCCTGAGAGAGAGACAGACGGGTCAGAGCGACGCTGTCACTTGCAGCTCCGTTGCACTGGCAGAATTTGTCTTAGGCGGCATCGGTCCAGTGCCTGTAATTAGGGGGGAGCGCGTTCACATCAAACGGCCCTGCCACAGCGATGGGGTCACCGGGGGGTCACGCAGAAACCCGCTCTCGACACGCCAGGCCCTGTTTCATCTGCTGACTTCAAAACAACTTTCAGCAGCATCAAAGACAGAGATCGAGATGCTGATCACGTCTAACAGCACAGAAATAAAAAAGAGAGAGACGGATAGAGGGAGTGATGGAGATAGATAGATAGATATCTGTGACAAAGAATCACAAATGACAGAGACATCTATGTATGTCAGAATACACAGGGTACACTTACATACATACATTAACTATTTTCAGAGTGAACACACTACTCGCACTATGAGAACTACATACCAAAACGTATGTCTAGTGCATAAGGATTGACGATTTTGGATGCGCACCGAATTCGCGTCTTGATTGAATTCAGCGTCCGAAACGAATCGCATGAATAACATGACTCAGCCGAAATCGCTTATTTAAGACTGTGGCTGCCGCCACCTACTGGCCATTTTTGTTTTCATATTTAAAAAGTATCATTCTTAGTTTTTACCCTACCATTTCATCTTATCTTTATATCAAACTTTATATTTAAACTATTATTCTTGAGATAACATTATTTATGCAAATTAGTGGACAGAGTGTCGTGAGTAAATGCATGTTACAAGTGCTAGAGAATATATCGAAAGAAAAACATGAAGTGTATAAGAACCCTGCATGCTTAATAAGGCTTACTTGGCGCTTTAAAAATAAATTAATACTTAAAGCCATTAGCCATATAACTATAACTATAACAGTGGGGAAAAAAAGGTATTTAGTCAGCCACCAATTGTGCAAGTTCTACCACTTAAAAAGATGAGAGAGGCCTGTAATTGTCATCATAGGTATACCTCAACTATGAGAGCAAAAATGCGAAAAAAAATCCAGAAAATCAATTGTAGGATTTTTAAAGAATTAATTGGTAAAATCCTCGGTAAAATAAGTATTTGGTCACCTACAACAAGCAAGATTTCTGGCTCTCACAGACCTGTAAATTCTTCTTTAAGAGGCTCCTCTGTCCACCACTCGTTACCTGTATTAATGGCATATGTTTGAACTCATTATCAGTATAAAAAACACCTGTCCACAACCTCAAACAGTCACACACCAAACTCCACCATGGCCAAGACCAAAGAGCGGTCAAAGGACACCAGAAACAAAATTGAGACCTCCACCAGGCTGGGAAGACTGAATCTGCAAAAGGTAAGCAGCTTGGTGTGAAGAAATCAACTGTGGGAGCAATTATTGGAAAATTGAAGACATACAAGACCACTGATAATCACCCTCGATCTGGGGCTCCACGCAAGATCTCACCCCGTGGGGTCAAATGATCACAAGAACTGTGAGCAAAAAATCCCAGTGAACACACGGGGGGACCGAGTGAATGACCGGCAGAGAGCTGGGACCAAAGTAACAAAAGCTACCATCAGTAACACACTGCGCCGCCCGGGACTCAAATCCTGCAGTGCCAGACTTGTCCCCCTGCTTAAGCCAGTACATGTCCAGGGCCGTCTGAAGTTTGCTAGAGAGCATTGGGATGATCCAGAAGAGGATTGGGAGAATGTCATATGGTCAGATGACACCAAAATAGAACTTTTTGGTAAAAAACTCAACTTGTCGCTTTTGGAGGAGAAAGAATGCTGAGTTGCATCCAAAGAAAACCATACCTACTGTGAAGCATGGGGGTGGAAACATCCTGCTTTGGGGCTGTTTTTCTGCAAAGGGACCAGGAAAACTGATCCGTGTAAACGAAAGAATGAAAGGGGACATGTATCGTGAGATTTTGAGTGAAAACCTCCTCCATCAGCAAGGGCATTGAAGATGAAACGTGGTTGGGTCTTTCAGCATGACAATGATCCCAAACACACGCCCGGGCAACGAAGGAGTGGCTTCTTAAGAAGCATTTCAAGGTCCTGGAGTGGCCTAGCCAGTCTCCAGATCCCAACCCCATAGAAAATCTTTGGAGGGAAAATCCGTGTTGCCCAGCGACAGCACCAAAACATTACTGCTCTAGAGGAGAACTGCATGGAGGAATGGGCCAAAATACCAGCATCAGTGTGTGAAAACCTTGTGAAGACTTTCAGAAAACGTTTGACCTCTGTCATTGCCAACAAAGGGTATATACAAAGTATTGAGATGAAATTTTGTTATTGCCAAATACTTATTTTCCACCATAATTATGTAATAAATTCTTTAAAAATCCTACAATGTGATTTTCGGGATTTTTTTTCTCATTTTGTCTCTCATATTTGAGGTGCTACCTATGATGAAATTACAGGCCTCTCTCATCTTTTTAAAGTGGGAGAACTTGCACAATTGGTGGCTGAATAAATACTTTTTTTCCCCACTGTATATAGTTATAGTTATATTGGCTAAGTGGCTTTATTATTATTATTATTTTTAAAGCCAAGTATAGCCTTATTAAGCATGCAGGGTTCTATACACTTATTTTTTTATTTATATATATTTCTAGCACTTGTACATGCATTTACACTACACTTACAAATTGCATAAATAATGTTATTAGATTAGTGTTTTAAATATAAAGTGATATAGAATATGAAATGCTAGCGGTAAAAAATAGAATGAGACTTTTAAATATGAACAAAAATTCCAGTGGTGCGGCAAGCCACAGTCTAATAGAGGACGTCGCTGAGTGTCAATGTTATTCACTCGATTCTTTAGGAACGGCTGTCAATCAAGATTTCGCGAAGTAGGTGCACCAAACTCGCATTACTTATGCACTATACTTGACGTTTTGTAGTATAAATAGTGCGAGTAGTGTGTTCACTCTGAAAATTCCAAATAGAAGAAGTGCACTTTAAATACCCGGATGATGCACTTAACCGAAAAAAAAGGAAGGTTGAATGGTTGGACACTTCATGCATGATCTGGTATAGTCGATGCGACATGCTCCACAGCGGAAACCATTAATATGTAAGGAATTGTGGCACTTCGAATATTAAATGATTATTAGGGTGAATGACGTCAAGTTGACCGGAGGCTTACGTATAGCGGTCCATAATTGCTAATGAGGCATCTACGTGTACTATGACGTCATGCACTCAACTGTAACAGCTGAATTATGTAGGCGGAGCGGTGAGGGGCTATCAGACTCATGTATGATGACAAAATCACATTATATAAAAAAATAATTCATACACTACATGGTTGATTACATAGTGCATAAGTACATAGTGTATGAGTGCCTAGTAGGGATGTGCCTGAATAGTGAATCTGAATTTGGAAAGGCACAGAAAACGAATAACGTGTTCTACGGAGCCACTAAAGGGACATGGTTAGCCGCTTGCTAGCAGTAGCCTGTTACATTACAGTACATACAATTTCAATTACCACATAAAGAGAGTAAGGAGAGATGACAGAGGACGATGGCGAATGATTTGCAGATCATGAGCACCACTGACAAACATCTAATCTTGTAAAATGTGTGGTAGAGTACTGTTGCTCCATAGTATGTTTCCAACAGAGTCCTTGTGATCGCGAATCTTGAAAGTGAAAGTAAAAAAACAAGCGCGCGTTCTTAAGCGATTTCAGTGCTCCCGCATATTAATAGCGGCTTCCTGATGCCCGCAGTTTATATACAGTATAATTACTCAACGATATACTTGTGAGAGAAAGCATTGAAACATTTTTTTCCTCCAATCTCGTATTTATTCCCTTTAGGGCTTCCGTAGAACACGTTATTCGTTTTCTGTGCCTTTGCGAATTCGGATTCACTATTCGGGCACATCCCTAGTGCATAGTGTATAGTGCAGGGGTGTCAAACTCATTTCCTGCAGAGTTTAGATTCAACCCTAATTAAACACACCTGATCCAACTAATCAAGTCCTTCAGGCTTATTTGAAAACTACATGCTATGTGTGTTGGAGCGGAGTTGGAACAAAACTCTGCAGGGCTCCGGCCCTCCAGGAATTGAGGTGACACCCTGGGCTAGTGCTTCATTTGGGACATAGCTAGTGTTTTCATGAATGAATCAGTGAATCATCGACTCTCCCGATTTGTTCAAAAACTCCTTCATTAAGCAAACACCGCTCAACATGGCTTTGTTTGGAAACATTTTTGTTTAGCGAAACAGAGCAAAACAGACAATATTGTCTCTACAATTTGAATTGAATTGTTGAAACAGACAGTTTGAACTCATTAATAGAAGTTAATCAAATTACTTTTCCCTACAGATTTTTGGTTGAGTGTTTTAACTTTTCGTTAACGATTCGTTGAAATGAATTAAACTCGAACTGAATGCGTATGACTCTCAGTGCCTCTCATGAATCATGTCTTGTCCTCCGAACGAGTCTATTTATTCAAAGCACTGTCATAACACACTACTTCTGTCTTTAGCAGCAGCTTTATTTCCCGCGTTCTGTTCTATTGAGGTGTAGCTGCGCATGTTTGATACGCGTCACGCTTGGGTTAAAGTAATCCTCACTTACTAACTAAAGAAGATATACAGCAGGTAATGAGCGTTCGGCAGCTGTGTCTCGAAATATCTCAGAGCGTAAGAGGATTCCTAACTTTATGAACAGAGTTTGTGTGCGAGTGTCACAGCGGCGTGCGCGGTGCATTATGGTATCTACAGTGGCGCCAAACAAATCCTGACTGACATTTCATTTTAGTTGTGCGAAACAATTAGCCTATAATTTAAAAGCCTAATTGGTTTTTAATCAGATAAAGCCACATTAAGAGCAGCTAAATGTCAATGAGGCTTCAATTTGACAAAACAACTCTCAGCCGGATTAATCTTCTTACCTCGGAGATTCATGGTATTTTTCATAATGGTTTATTTTTAATGGCGCTGGTCTCCAAAAAGCTTTTAATCTGTTTGAATGTGATCATTTGAAATGAATAAACAGCAATTTACTGACCTCTGAACTTCAGAAAATGACTTTTCAGAAAGCAATTTATAAAAATGCCACATTTTCAAGAGCAAAAGCTTGTTATAGGCCAATTGATTTCCTTGACCTTTACAGTTGTTTGTGATTACTGCATAAGGTTTTGAAGAACCATTTAGATTACATGGGGAAATCAACTAATTTGTGAACTGGTTCAATTGATTCATTACAAAGAACTAATTCAAAAGAATAATTATACAAATTGTATTCAAGAACAAAAATAATAAATTCAAAAGAATACTACAAACTGTATACAAGAGCAAAACCTAGCCAAATACACACACACACACACACACACCTTTATTTAAATGATAATTATTATTTTTTTTCTGTATTATTTAAACCAGGTTTTTCATGGCTTTCCCAGAAAAATAAACAGTCAAATACAAAGCACAGTTTCACTTCACATTTTATTACAATCTTTCCTAGTACTTCTGCACAGATAAACATTTGCCATCATCAGTATGCAAGCTGTGGTGGGTTATTTCATTAAACCTGCCTTTCATGACGTTTCTGTTAATGCAAAGCAGAAACCCCAGGAACAGAGGAGTACAAATGCCATCGACACACTGCACGTCTACTGTCAGAGCGGCTGTAGGCATTACTGGTGGGTGGAAAACAACAAACGGTGATGAGACGAGAGCGGTGGTTGTCACATTAAAAGGAAGGGGAGAGGATGCGCTTGCAAAGTTCAAACCTCAGTACGCACTTCCTCCCTAAAGATGTTATCTTAGAGGTGTAATTCAAATGTTCTTATTAAAAAAAAGTCAAAATCAAAGCGGGAGGAATAATAGTATGAAAAAGGGGGGAAAAAATCATGATGTACGAGAAATATATATTAAAAAAAAAGAATTAAATTTTCTGCAATTATTTTTTAAAATAATGCAATAAAAATGAATGCAATTAATCATTTTCGAAATGTCTATTAAATGACAAAACTTCATTTGTTGGCATTTCCTTTCATTAATTTACTTTTAATTAATTTACAATCCTCCAAAATCTATGGCATGCTAAAGCAAGTGAATGACTATTCACATCTGAAAATGTGATGTGGCTCTTTCAGTTTATGAATGAGGTGGAGCGAGGGATTGTGGGAAGGGTCGAAAGAGTGCGGCATCCCCCAAGGCTATGTACTGGGTCTGTTTTGACTTCGGTCTATAACGACAATCCTGTCTGTAAAGGTCTTATCCAAGTGTTTGTTTCCAAATTAATCTAGGGTGCACTGGATCAAATTCTCAGTGCTATTTGGATGATGAATCCGCAAGTACCGGTGAACGAGGCGTGCCGATTGATAATCGCTCACGTCAGAAGACGAAACAACAAGGATGGGCAAACAACAAAAAGGAGAAAACAAATCCGAAGCGACAACCAGACCCTTTATTTGAATGTGACATGGCATTTGATAAGACTAGGTTACACTGAAGAAAATTTTTCCAATTTGTGAGCAGCACGTCTAGTATGTACACCTCATTGTGGGTCACGTGACCCGGATCGCCCCTCAGTAGTCTAAGACTTCTATAGCACCTTGAGAAGGCAGATTGCGTATCTGTTTAATATCACCTATGACTATACACTTAAATGTACGCCACTTCAACCTCTTGAATAAAAATTATAAATTCAACTTTTTTTTTTTTCATCTTTCGACATTGTGTTGCAAAGATTCACCAAAATAAAAATCAATAAAAATGTCACAACTAAAGCCGGTTTCGCATCTCACGGTCCTAAAAGATAGGCACTACAGCCAGACAAAATCATTTGGGTGCGTGACGATAAAAAAAAACATTCTGTACGTACACAGGTGAGAGGCTCGCTCCCTAGGAGAGCGAATGCTCATGATGACCCCCAGGCCCGGGCAAATCTACCGGATCACAAGCTTGTGATACGGCCTACACTGAAACAGAAGAAAACTGATAGCGGGGTGTGTGATGCTGCGCATAATGATCTGTCTCTACAGTATACGAAGTAGTACCTATCGCTATATGAGACAAAGAGGAGGAAAAAGGACGCGAATTCAAAAATTATTAAAATTCCAGATGACAGGCACACGCATGAGTAATAACTACCTCCATGTGGACTCCCACCCCGCAAATGACCCGAAAACACTGAGTAAGCAGAGAAAATCCCTGAAAACGAGTACCCGATAGTCGTGATCTATGTTGATCTGAGGGTTGAAAGCCACGAAAGGCGGGTGAGGAGGGTAAGAAGAACTTTTGGTGAGTAGAAGCGCAAATAGGTTTAAGGCACACTCATTAGAGAAAAAAATCAGGTATAAAGTAAACCGCACATACAGTGAATGATTATCCCATCTGAAAATGTATTCTTTCCGTTTAGTGAAAGAACCGGAGCGAGGGATCGTGGAAAGGGTCGGAAGAGTGAGGCATCCCCCAAGGCTATGTACTGGGTCCGTTTCGGCTTCAGTCTATAATGACACGCATGCGTCCCACGCGCACCGTTCATGGGTGGGAGACTCGGATTAGCACAACAGCGAATAAATGAAACAAAGACATGCAGTAGATGAATTTAAAGTCTGTATGTGTTGACGAATAGCTGGTAGCGCAAAGTGGCGCTTCAATACATCGGCTCAACACCTTGTTCCTCTTCTGGAGGAAAGTCCGAGTTGAGGAGAGACTCCATGTAGGCTACGTAGCTGGAGCTATGGGTGTAACTCTCGCTGGGTTCCGGGGCAGGAAGTGTGGGTGCTGAAACAGGAAGTGAGGTGGGGGGAGGCAGGCAGGGGGCAGTGCTGGTGTTTGGAGTAATACTAGCGGGCAGGAAAGCGGTGACTATTTCTGGAGGTTGTGCCGAGGGCTCAATGGCTAGTATTGGCGGCGGTGTCGGCAGACGTGGACGTTTCGCGGCCAGAGGTTCATCTGACGGTTGCGCCTGAGGTTGCTGTTGGTTCACACTTGCCTGTTGAAAAGAAAAAAAAAGACAATTATCATTTAGTGACATCAATCAGAGCTCTCCAAATGGGCTCCAACTAGGGGTGGACTGATACCATTTTTTTCCGATACCAGCATAGTTTTTTTTTAATTAGTGTAGAATTTCCATACCTCAATGTATGTTGACCTGATCATCACTTTTTTTGTGTGTTAAACACAATCTACTAAATACAGACAACTTAATTATAAAGAAAAATAACAAATAAATCTATATCATAATCTCCCCCCCACTATGGACAAAAACTCATCGCCTAATGATAAACTAGGCTAGGGTATTCGGCAGGCATAAAAGTTTACGTGAGTAGAAAAGATATCGCAGGCAGCTAACTAGCAGCCGGACACCGGGTCGACACACAAAGGAATATTATAAATCAGCTAAAGCAAGTGTAGGCTTCGGAGAGAAGAAAAAAACACCTATATATAATGGGGAACATAATTAAAAAAGTGAGTTAGGACATCAATCAGGTTACAAATTGTGCACAATTGCTCGTTTGTATTTCCGGTAAGACGACAAAAATAATACCATTCAGGAAAAAACAAAGTAGAATATATTTTTAATATGACAATATATAAAATCAAAATTAAAAGACATGTCTTTTAATGTACAGAACAGAATGAGGCAGAGACATAGATAGATCGGACCTGAGAGAACAAGAAAGGTTATTAATAATCTTTCATTGTGCAAAAATATTACAATATGAAAAGCTCCAATATGGAGCGGCATAAAGCTCTTATGCTCATCCCGTGCGCTGAATGATGCGCTTGAAGCTAGGCCTGTCATGACAACAACTTTTTGTTGTGCGATATATCGCCCCAGAAATAACTGCAATAAGCGATATTATTGTCATTTAAAAACCATTTTATGCCACTGAATATAATATCATAATGTAACAGCATAATAATACAAGAAGGACTACACACTTCCAAATGACAACAAACATAACATTTTTAAGAATATTAAGAACATGGAAATTAAGTATCAAAATATTAAATACCTAAAAAACTTGAATAAATAGTAAATAAAAAATTTCTAACAAAAAGTGCAAACTAACAAATAGAAAAAAGAAAAATGCACAAAGAAATGGTATGGAGATTTTATCATCTACAAGGGTTTATCTCATGGACCTTGCTTTTTACATGTAAAAATGAAAAAGGAAGCATTGCACACATATGGCTCGCCTAAACACAAGTGCACTACTTCAGAGATTCATGATGTCGTATGCACAAAGAGAAACGCACTTAAAGTACACGCCGAGACATATCTGACGATGGACGGAAACTATGCGCTCGATACACACAGTTATGTTCCCAGCAGGAGAGCGAGCGGCGGCGAAGCGAAAGCACAGGAGCGGCGCGAACGTGATTAGACACACAAATAATAGGTGGCAGTACAGTTTTAAGTAAATATAATGGAAGCGGATTCAGCGAGATGAACTATGGCCCAGCCCTTTGCTAGAAAAAGTTCCAAAGCGCACAGAGAAGAGATAATGGATGCATAGCTGATTATTATAGCTGTTGAAATAGTATTGAGCACTTTTCTTTGAAACAGTTTTAAATTTCAGTTAAACATAAGAAAGGCATACTCTGCTTTCTTTTTTTTCCGATAACCTCTCCAGACCTGGGGAAAACTTGATTAAAACAAATTCGCCAGATTTTTCACCTCGGTAGGAACCTGAATTGGATGATGGAGAGATCGGTCTCGTCTGACCGCTACCCGATCCGGCAGAAAATGGCAGCATCGGAGCCGATACCGATAATCAGATCGGCACACCTTCAGCTCCAACTGCACTGCTAGCTTGATAAACCTTCTAGTTGACAAACACGAAAGCCATAAAGTGTTAAACCTGCACTTTGACGTCACGTTGATGAATTCTGTGTGCAGAAACATACGGTACTTGGCCCGAAGTGAATAAAAGCGCTTACCAGACGAGACATGACCCTCTTAGGCAGCTCTTGGTTCAGAGTGTGAATCTCGCTGCGCTTCAGTAAGATCTGCGTCTCGTCCTGAAACTCCACCTGGAAGGAAATACAGTTTAGATGCCTTAGATTCTTTTCTTGGAACCACTTTTTTAAAAAGCGATCCAAATTTAGAAAAACCACTAGCATAGTTTCGGTTCGCTCAGCAGCCATCTTACTAACATTCTTGGGAAACAATTTTCCAATTATACATGTAAGAAAATAGATGCAAAATTATGTGGGGTAAAAAACGATTTAAATAAAAATTATTTCATTATAAGTATAGTATAATAAATATTATAATAACATATACTTAAATTTAATATTATAATATGATTGTATTTAATAGAAAAGCATAATTAATAAGAAATAATATGAAATTAAAATGGACACAATTATATATATATATATCTACGCACACACACACATTAAGGATAGTCATGGCATTATAGTATATAATATATATATAAAATATTGAAAATTATAGTATTTTATTATTCTATGTAAGTAGGGGGCACATGTCCTGCACAATACATGGATCTACAATAATTTACTCTGGTAACTGTTGTTACTAGAGCTGTAGAAACTCGCATTTAAACCTGAAATATTCCTTATTTTTGATCTGAAGAAATCCAAAAACAACATACGTGTTGCAAAGACTTATCAACCAGTCTGCATATATCCAAACACCTAATATCCAGATCAAATGTCCAAACGGCCCTTACAGACCTGTCCGCATACAGGATCCAAAGGTTCACAGACGCCAGAGTCGGCGGGGTGGAGAGGTAGCGCTTGTCCGTGTTAGCAAAGGTAACAAGGAAAAGTGAACGTCATGAAAGGGAACAGCGGCATCGAGGCTGCTTGTGAGTTAAACGGAGCCAATGACTCACTGGCGGATCATAATAAATAGAGCAGTCTTGTGGTGAATGGAGCGAGAATGCAAGAAACGTTAGCAAAGTGGAATGCGACAAGATGGAGGTGCTCACGAGCATAGAGGCCGAGAAACGAGCAAGGGAACACTGTGTGGTGTGTGCGGTGTGATTGCGAGTGTATGTGTTGTTTGGGTTTGAAAATGAGGAAAGAAACTGAGCGATGAAGGCAAACACTAGTTCATCTCCGACATGTGGGGGATGGCAGACAGACAAGGTCGGAGGGTGGGATCACACAGTTTGGTAAGACCCCAAAAAGCACAGGAAAAAAAAAAAAACAAAAAAAAGACAAAAAAAAAAAAAAAAAAATAAAAAAAAAAAAAGCAATGTATCGATTATAGCTTTTGGTAGGTTTTGAGGCTCACGTTCCATAGCCAAAAAGGTGACCCAAATGGTAAAGACAAAAACCTCGGCAGACGTCGCGCTAAGCAAGACTTTCTGGGGAGCGGCCATGTACGTGAAGGGAGAATAGCAGATGAATGGCGTTACTATCGCAGCCTGGGTCCATCACAACTCTAAGCTGTAGAGAGAGGTATACAGACTCCATAAATCCCCCATGCGCCACATCATCCTAGTTTTCTCATTTTCCCATTAATCTCGCCTCCCTTCCACTCAACATGTCAGCGGCTCCTCTGTGTACGAGGAAAGCAAACTTTGCACCAAATGTGGGACTCCTGAAAGACTCGGATAAGATGGGGAATCACAAGGAAATTGAAGTTGAAAGATGTAGGTTTCTAACCTAAAAATCAGATGTCACTGAGGCGCTCTCCTGATCTGAATTATATACAAGTAAAATAAACACTATACTCAACATAATTACAAATTATTTTATTAAATAGTTACTGATCTAGTAATTGAAGTACCCAAAACTGAATCATTTCGGACAGAATAATTAAAAAGATCCGCTTCATACGAGTCACTGATTCACAGATTGAACAACTCTGGTCACGCTGTACGTTTATTTGTTTGCTGTTTGAAGAGGAAGTGCTGTGGCCAATTGCAACATCCATTTAATATCCATTCAAAAAGTAGTTTGGCTTGAAACAGATTACCAAACCAAGTCTTAAAATAGTCACAAAATGGGAGATAACACAAATAAAACTGAAAGACATCACAGTTACCTGGTAGTATCGGTGGACGTGTTCCTTGACGTAAGACGCGTTGAGAACTCGTCCATCGATTGTCTTGACCACCACGAGTTCGCCCAGTTCTGGAGGGCCATTCCTCAGGCAGTCGTGACTCTGAGACAGAGGAATAGAGACAGAGAAGAAATCAAAGACGGAGGGGGATGAGGTCGCAAGTAGGACAGTCGTAGCTCTAAAATCTGATTGGATGAGCCAAAAGGCAACCATAACAAGCTACAGTTAGATTTCGA
>JADLZN010000487.1:0-188875 GCA_018155175.1 Sinocyclocheilus anophthalmus
CGGGGACAGGAGGGGATCTGTGATCGTATCCGGAGCTGGATCGAGTTCGAGGAGCTGAGAGAGGAGTCGAGGTGCGGAAGAGGTGGAAGGAGAAGCAAGAGTCTAAAATCATCATTCCTGATAGTTGTGTGGCTATGGGTATGAGACAAATGATATACCTGGTTATTCTGATAAGTTTGTTTACTTGTACGCATATTTTTATAAGTACAGGTAATGAAACGTTGCTTGGGCATGATGATACACCCCATGTTTATTCCACGAATATATGTGGTGGAGATTTGCTAATTATACGGCAAAGGCCGAAGGGAAAAAGGGGTCTTGCTATGTCTGTACAAAAATGCCCCACAGTGTGGTCGGTCCTCGGGTAATTGTTAAAGCCCCACCACCGCAAGATTGGGAATGCATTTCTTTTATTAGTGTTGTAGGCTTGGTTCCTGCTTTGAAGACTTCTGGACAATGGGGGTGCAGACCAAATGGTACAATATGGTTTATAACCCAAGTGTTTGTAAGAGTGACAATCGTGAGTTCAATTCCTGACTCATTATTTTGTGTAGAAAGAATTGAGGGAGAACAGAAGTTGGGTGAAAGTCCATTGAGCAAGTGTGATCGAGTTTATCAATATTGCCAGATGAAAAGTATTACATGCTGTCATTATTGTCTTTTGAATGCAGAAGTTAAAATAGAGGACATGGGTTGAAATGTATCAAAGAATGATTATATTACATATTATTATCTATGTATGAGAATGATAAATTTAGGATTAGGGAACTCTGCAGCGAGTGTTTATGTATTCATTGTTTATTTTAAACAAAAGCAGGCAACTGTTAGAAAACACTCTCTGTCTTTTTGATGCCGTACCCCTCCTTTCTCACTCTTTCTCTCTCCTTCTCTGAATCACCCCTCCTCTATCTCTTCTCTCTCTCTCTTGTATGGTGTTTGAATGTCTCTTACTCTATATTCAAGGTAAAGGAGTTTGTGCTGATTTATAAGGGGGGTTCAGCCTCTGTCGCCAGGAAGTCTATTCCTTATATGGATATGTTTTTCTGTATATGTGGCATTTTATACAAAACACATGTTCTTGGGAAAACATCCTGTATGGGTATGTCCCCCTATCCTCATTGGTTAAGAGGGTGAAAACTCCCCTCGACATGCCTATATAAGATCTGTATTTCTGTGAATAAATTGAAGTATTTGAGAATACATTTGAATGTGTGTTTTCTTACTTCCCGGCCGTATTTATTTACACTTGGAGAGACTGAGAAGATTTCACGGTGGCAAAGAGATACGAGGGACCAAATTGTTATTTTTTATTAACAGTGCCGTTGAATGATTCTGCAACGAATTGTTGGTCGTTATAGTTTTCTTTTATAAAAGCACAGTGATGTAGGATGGCTAATGAGTTTTAGTATGTAGGAACTTGAATACAACTAGCATAATGATATCTGTACAAAGGTACACTGCATTAAACACTAAGCAGGCAACTTGTATATTTGTAATATACAAGTTATAAGGGTGATCCACTCACATGAACATCTAGTGTTGTTGTTTTTTAAGTTACAGTTAGCGTGGCATGGACATCACAATTAGTTTGGCATGGCATCAAGGGAACTAGGAGAGCAGGATTTGAGCAGGTAAGAATCTGTGCGCTCTGGACTCTCTCTCTCCAGGCAGATCAGCAAGCACTACTGACATTCACAACGACAACTGCAAAACAGCCACAAGTTACAGGCAATATCAGACAGTGGAAGTCACAGGCCAGATATGTGAGAGATACGCTGACATTTTTCTGTTTACCTGCTCTGTCTCACTGGTAGAATTTGATCTCGGCATCCATGAGGTCGAAAAATAGATCCCGATCTCCTGGTCCTGTATCTCCCCCCTAAGCATTGCCTCGATCTCCTCAAGACAGACTCCAGGTATCTCATAGTCTCCTTTAGAGAGACTCCAGCATTCTGACACACACAAACACATAGAAAATGTATCTCATAGAAAAAGATTTTGCACCCTTCCTGTTTTTTTTATTTTTTTGCATATTTGTCACACTTAAAAGATTCAGATCATCAAACTAATTTTAATATTACACAAAGATAATGCAAGTAAATACAAAATGCAGTTTTTAAATGATGATTTCATTTATTAGGGGAAAAAAGCTGTCCAAACCTACCTGGCCCTACGTGAAAAATTAATTGCTCCCCTCCTGTTAAATCATGAAAGAACTGTGATTAACCACATTATTTTAGAAAGCTGAGTTAAATTTCACTAGCCACACCCAGGCCTGATTACTGCCAGACCTGTTGAATCAAGCAATTATTTAAATAGAACCTGTCTGACAAAGTGAATCATGCTTAAATAGCAACACATCATGCCGTGATCTAAAGAAATTCAAGAACAGATGAGAAACAAAATAGTTGACATGTATCAGTCTGTAAAGGGTTATGAAGCCATTTCTAAGGTTTTGGGACTCCAGCGAACCACGGTCAGAGACATTATTCACAAATGGAGAAAACTTGGAACAGTTGTGAACCTTCCCAGGAGTTGCCGGCCTACCAAAATTACTCCAAGAGCGCAACGATGACTCATCCAGGAGGTGATAAAAGAACCCAGAACAACATCTAAAGAACGGCAGGCCTCACTTGCCTCAATTAAGGTCAGTGTTCATGATTCAATAAGAAAGAGACTGGGCAAAAACTGCATCCATGGGAGAGTTGCTGACCAAAAAGAACACAAAGGCTCTTCTCACATTTGCCAAAAAATATTTTGAATGAATGAGGCATTTATATAGTGCTTTATTGTGTATTTCTATACACCCAAAGCACTTTACAATCATATTGGGGGTCTCTCCTCAACCACCACCAGTGTGCAGCATCCACCTTGATGATGCGACGGCAGCCACAGGATCACGGCGCCATGCGCTCACCACAAGACAACCAGCTTACAGGTTATGAGAGAGAGAGTACGTTTCAATGACCACAGAGAGTCAGGACCTTGGTTTAACGTCTCATCCGAAGGATGGTGCTTTTTACAGTTTAGTGTCCCCATCACTACACTGGGGCATTAGGACCCACACAGACCACAGGGTGAGCACCCCCTGCTGGCCTAACTAACACCTCTTCCAGCAGCAAACAAGTTTTCCCAGGAGTCTCTCATCCAAGTACTGGCCAGGCTCAGCCCTCCTTAGCTTCAGTGGGCAACCAGTCTTGGGCTGCAGGTTGATATGGCTGTGAATCATGGCTGATTTTATCCCAAAACTGTTGGGCAAATATTCTGTTGACTGATGCGACAAAAGTTGAACTTTTTGGAAGGTGTGTGTGTCCCGTTACATCTGGCGTAAAGCCAACACAGCATTTCATAAAAAGATCATACCAAGAGTCAAACATGGTGGTGGTAGTGTGATGGTCTGGGGCTGCTTTGCAGCTTCAGGACCTGGACGACTTGCCATAATTGATGGAACCATGAATTCTGCACTCTATCAGAAAATCCTGAAGGAGAATGTCCAGCCATCAGTTTGTGACCTCAAGTTCAAGCGCACTTGGTTATGCAGCTGGACAATGATCCCAAACACACCAGCAAGATCACCTCTGAATGCCTCAATAAAAACAAAATTAAGGTTTTGGAGTGGCCAAGTCAAAGTCCGGACTTAAATCCAATTGAGATGCTTAAACCGAGTCCATTCATGCTCGAAAAAAAAAAAAAAACCCCCTGGCCATGTGGCTGAATAAAACATTTGCAAAGACGATTGTGTCCAATTCCTCCACAGCCGCCATGAAAGAACTCATTGCCAGTGCATGCCAACGCTTGACTGCAGTTGTGCTGCAAAGCGTGGCACAACCGAGTTATTAATATTTAGGTGCATTACTTTTTCACATAGTGCCAGGCATTTGGACGCTTTTTTTCCCCTTAATAAATGAAACCATTATTTCAAAACTGCATTTTGTATTTACTCGGGTTATCTTTGTGTAATATTAGTTTGATGATCTGAATCATTAAAGTGTGACAAATATGCAAAAAATAAAAAAACAGGAAGGGGGCAAAAACTTTTTCACACCACTGTATATGTAGATCAGTGGTTACAACCAGGCACTTACAATAGAAGTTAATATTGCCAATCCATTATTGTTAAAATACTCACTGGTGTAGACTCATTAATGTAGACACAAGACTCAATAAATATGCATGGTTTTATGATTTAAGTGCAAAAAATCTCTTATTACCTATAAATAAAACGGTTAGTTCCAGTCCTCGCTTCTGATTGGTCAACAGCTGTGTTTTATTCACGATGAAGCACAGCTATGACCGCTTCACCCAACCAGTAAATATCCTCCCATAAAATAGTTTGAAAAACATCCAGCATTTTTAAACAAACTGAAAACAAAAACCTTTCTGTCCAGCATTTTATTTTTAAACACACTAAAAGATGTTCTGTATACCCTAGGGCCTAGGCCTTGCTCTAATTTTCTGTCATGTTATTGTTGAAGTACTTCAACTCTTGCAAATGTGACCCTGGACCACAAAACCAGTCTTATGTCGCACAGGTATATTTGTAGCAATAGCCGACAATAAATTGTATGTGTCAAAATGATAATTTTTTCTTTTATGTTCAAAATCATTAGGATATTAAGGAAAGATTATGTTCCATGAAGATATTTTGTAAATTTCCTACCGTAAATATACCAAAACTTAATTTTTGATTAGTAATATGCATTGCTAAGGACTTCAATTGGACAAATTTAAAGGCAATTTTCTCAATATTTAGATTTTTTTTGCACCCTCAGATTCAGATATTCAAATAGTTGTATCTTGGCTAGTGTTGTTTTTGGCGGCCTGTTTAAATTTTAGTTTTAGTCTAGTCTTTGGTGAAACTGTCATTTTAGCGTGTTTTATTAGTTTTAGTCACGTTTTCATAACTCTTTTTAGTCTAGTCAATTTTAGTCACTAAAGTCCCTTGAGCATTTTTTCTAGTTTTAGTCGACGAAAAACTGATGCCATTTATCCTAGTTTTAGTCGACGAAAACTGATTCCATTTAGTCTCTTTTTAGTCAATGGAAAATTTTATTTTAGCTCTTTTTTGAAATGCATTCTATTTAACAAACCCTCCCAGTACCGTAAGTACCTAGTAGTATAGACAAAACCAAATTTTTTTTTTAGCCAAACCCATTTCAAACAAGGTTCTTATTATATTATTGTTACCTTATACTCAAGAATACATCCATTCCAGACATGGAAGATGCTTTGATTTGAATTTACAACATTTATTTTTACCAACCAAACATGTTAGAAGTACACAAACATACATTTAAATAAAGACGAACCCCGGCTGGCCGACCATCGGTCCCTTTCTCTGTGTCAGACCTAACTTTGTTTGGTTTTCGTCTTCTAAACCAGTGTTTCCCAACCTTTCTTTAGTCACAGCACCCTTTGGAAATTTTAACAAACTTGTGGCAACCTACAAAATGAATTTTGTCACAATATTTGAATTTCAAACTTCGATATTCGGTACAACAGGGAAGAACTTCAGAATATAATGTCAACAGATATTTTTTATATTATAAAAATCAGTAGGCTAATTTCTAATGAAAAAAAAACTATTTATATGACAGATTTTAATGTAGGATTTTATTAATATGTAAACATTGTGAGATAGTTATAATGGTAATTAAACAAAGTTTGCTCACTCAGTGTATTTTTGATTGGGCTATTAAAGATTTAAATTTTTTTTTACCATTTATCCAAATAATTTTTAGTCCTAGAAAGCTATTATTATCAGAGACACATGAGCATAACGGTTAGCAGATAAATGAATGAGAAGGCAGCGTTACCAGAGATGCCCACATATACCACACCATGTTACAACACAATAGGGCTATTGCAGACAGAAACAATACTGTCCTACATCGATGTTTCTTGTCAGCTTGATTTTTGAGTGGACTTTGCTGTTCCGATGAGCATGACGGTATATGAATGGAGCAGTCACATGGGCCGCGAGCGACTGAGCGGAGCACACGCGCGCATAGAGCGGATAATACCATACAGTCGCTGGTATAATACACCACGCATAAGTGGGATCCCACACACACACACACCCACACACACCCACAAAAAGTGATCTGAGCGGTGAACTCGATTTCGGCAGCCGGAATTTCCTGTGCATCTCTAATTACTGCGGCATTAGAATGGATATATTAATATGCTGCTTTTTTTGAACATTTTTAGCAATTAAAATATTTAAAAAATATTTTTTTACACCGCACACCTGCTCTCGACAGACCCCGGTTGGGAAACACTGTTCTAAATAATGCCATGAGTGGGGCTTGAGGAAGTGACGTCGCCTGCGTCTGCGCCCCTGAAGTGAGACACAGGAAACAGAAATACTGCAAATAATAATAATAACGAGACGAAATAACGTTATAACTTTTCGTTTCGTCTCGTTTTGGTCAACGAAAGTGAAGAGACATTTTAGCATAGTTTTTAATTTGTAAGCCACAATTCGTCTCGTTTTTATTCGTCAACGATATTGCATTGTACATTTAATTATAGTCATCGTCACATGTCCAGCATTTTCGTCTCGTCTCGTTTTCGTCACGTGATAAAGGTTCGTCGACGACTATATTTCGTCATAATTTTCGTTGACGAAAGCAACACTAATCTTGGCCAAATATTGTCCTATCTCAGTGGTTCTCAAACCTCTCCAGATAGTACCAGCCCCGCACTGCTCGCTTTTTATGTTCCCTATATCTGACACAACCCTTCATGTCTTGCTGCTCCCTATGATGACTATATTGATCGGTGTTGATAGATGAGGGAGACATACAAAATGTGCAGGGCTGGGGGTACTCCAGTACAGGTTTTTTATAACCCTGTCCTATCCTAACAAACCTCATCAATTGAAAGATTAATTTATTCAGCTTTCTGTTGATGTATAATCTAGTTTTCACTGTTTTTGTGGTCCATGTCACAATAAAAATAAATAAATAAACAAACAAACACCCTGTCGCCCCCTATTGGCGTTGCGATGTAATCTATAGAAAGGGTCAATGAACTTCTCAGTGAGTGATTCTTTTTCGTAAACTGATTCAAATGAGTCGAGTCACTGAGATGATTCAAATCCCCACTACTGCTCGTGGGCGGATCGAAGCACAATTTGAATTACGGATGGTACTTCTGTATATACAGCAGAGATGGTAGCTATCCTTATGGCATTAGAGTGGGTATATATAAAGTAATAAAATGCTCTGACTCAATGGCAGCTCTTACGAGTTTACAATCATGGCAATCAAATAGAAAAGACATATTAACAGAAATCATGATTACACTATATAGTATTAAACAGATAGGGATAATTACTCGGTTTATATGGGTACCTGCACATGTGGGAATTCAAGGTAATGAAGAGGTAGATAAAATGGCTAAAGAATCCTTAAATATGGATGATCCAAGTATAAATATTGCACTCAGCAGAATAGAAGGAAAACAGTTAATATTAAATGCATGCGATATTGTATGGCAGATATACTGGGACTCGTGTCAAACAGGTAGGCATTGTCATAAAGTACAAAGGAGTATAAAGAGAAGAAAAATCATTCATAACATAAGTGGAAGGGAACAAGTCATTTTAACACGTATACGAACAGGACATTCAAATCTTAACCAAACACTATACATTACAGGGAAACATAATACTGGTCTATGTAATGTTTGTTTAACAGAGGAATCAGTGGAACACGTTATGATGATATGTACAGCATATGAAAGAGAAAGGGATCGACTTAAAGATGAATTACAATCCTTAGGAGTTAAAGAATTTTCATTAAGTAGTATTCTGAATGATGGTCCAAATGCAGGAAAACAAATAAGTGCAATCATGAGATTTCTTAAGAATTGTGGAATAATAAACAGAATTTAAGATTTAGGTGAGAAATGGTACATTCTCTTCACACTCCATCACAGTAGGTGGCGGTATGCACCTATGAAGTTGGTTCGCAACCCGCCATAAAACCAAAAGAAGAAGAACTAGAAGAAGAAGCAGCACAATTTGTCCCTACTCCATCATCACGTTGCGCACATTGGCGTAGGAAGTGACGTGCGCCACACCCAGCTGAGCCGAACTGCAAGATCGCGGGACTCGCTTGTTGTACTAGTTGGGGGGCTACCAGTTGCACTGAGCTCATGCTTGCTGCTCCCTGATGTGCCCCCCACCCCCCCCCCCTCATGTCCCAATAACAGCAGAAGACGGGCGGCGCATGAGCGAGAGCCTTTTACGCGTTTGTACGATTAACGAACAATACGTGTATTTACAACTCTTGTGCGCTGTGACCAAAGTCAACACTGAGACATTCTACCCGCCTGTTTAAAATGGGCTTGTTTTTATTTAGCGCTGGATCTGCCAACCCCACCGAGGCCACCGTCTATGAGGTGAGAGAAGTCTTGTTCAAATGTCTTCAGCCGGTTGTTTGTGTCAAACTTTATTTACACTGTTGGGCTTTGAATTCTCACTGCGGGCTCTACCACATTTTGACTCGCCGATTGAACATTAATGTGCATCTTTTATCCACAGTTTGTAGCGCATGCTAACTTAACAGCGTTCGACTTTCGTTTGATTTCTTTTGCAATCTGATACATCTGTTTGTGACAAGTCTTGCGTGCTAACCAGTAGTCTTGCGTCAGGTCACGGAATTGTGGGACTGTGTTGGTTGCTTACTTGGCAGCATTTTTGGACGTAATATGATGGCCAAAATGCTGTCTAGATAGACACCTACTACCTAGGTTTTTGAGACACGGCCTAAGAGTAAGTCTGGGCCAAGTTAAGTAAACAAAAGTCTACAGTGTTAGCAGTTGCTAACAATTCAACTGTCACACATTTCAAGGTTAATGGGCTAAATTTAAACTAGAATAAACTATCAATAGTTTATGTTGTGAATATGAATCAGTGTGTGTGAAAAATAACAATTTAAGTTAAACATAACTGTTGATTCAACCGTTAAGATGAAGCAGTCATTACTCTACAAACGTAAACAGGCTACGTCTGTCACAAGTATGTGTTTCTCCTTTACAAAGGTCTATGGATTTTGTTATCACTGGTGAAGACAAGCTAATCTCTCTGTCTGTAGTTCAAAGAAGTGAATTCATCAATAAAGTGTGCTTAGTGATTTTTTCCCCCCTCCTGATTTGCGATCAGAGTTAGTACAATGTAGGTTTTTTATCTATGCTTTCTGTTACAGCAAACTTAAGTTTGCGCCATACTCAGTTTTATTCAAATATATGCAAATATATATTTTGATAAGTAGCAAGGTGTCTAGAGCATTTTCTATTCCATTTAGTACAAATAGATCTTCTTCATATTAAAGTAATTTTTTCTACATGTGATGTAATTCACATTTTATAGAGCAGGATAAACAGAATATCAGTACAGTAGGCCCTATAGTTTGCATGGTTACATAAAGAGATACTGGTGTATTTTTGTTGTTGTTGTTGTCTACTGGTTATGAGGTCCACATTATAATTTTATTTAATTTACTGGATGTAACTGAAGTTCAAAAAGAAATATACAATGTTTGTTTCACTTTTAGTGAAAGAGAAGAGTCATTCCAAAAGGACATGAGCAGGTTCTGATGGTCTTGTAGGCCTTTATCGGTTTGAAGTTCCTATAGGTAGAGGTTGCTGGGGTCAGTGATCCTTTTTGTCATTCAAGTTTTGTCAAGTTGTTTGTCTTTTTACATGGGTGTCACTATAGAGTTTGGGTTAGCTGTCAGTCTTGGGGTTTTGTCAGTGCATACAGTAAATGCAAAGTCAAGAAAAAGTGATTGTCTGGGTTTGGGTCTGTGCGGGAGAGAAGAACAACAAAAACTACTTTATAATTCAACAGGGCTCCAGACTAACATTTGAGAGCATTGGCACCAGCACCACTAAGTTCTACAGATGGTGGCACCAGGAGCAGATTTGGTAGCGCTGGGGGTGGTGTGAGGGAGTATTAAAATATAGATAATTTAATCATAAAATTACTATTGTTTTGCATTAATAAGTGCAGTTACTAATAATATTACATGTTCATTTCTTGTTTATTTTTCTTTTGTTTATTGTTTATACAGATTTGACAGTAAAGCACTAAGCTTAAGTTAAGATGCATACAAAATTTACTTTTATTAACAACAGTAACAGGTGCCAAATCTAATTTTTATATAGAAAATGTATATATTCCACTCTTATTAAATGTACCATTATTCTTCTAGTATATGGAACTGACCAACTTCAGTGATTATGTGTGATTTAGTAGCAAATTGAAGAAAAGTTTGTTTTTCAAGGCACTTTGTGACTTTCCTTACTTCATACACCGTGTAAAATTCTGACAATCTGATTTCTTGATGATTTGATATTTTATAATAGTGATTTTATAATTTCAAAATATAGAGAAAAAGTAGAAATGAATGACTAATAAGCCAATAAGTGCTCCTCTGCTGCCGTCTACTGGTTATAATTGTGATTTGATGTATTTTTTTTTAATTTTACAAAAGTGTTTGTTTACCACAAAGTATATTTTGGTCATCCCATTAAAAATAACATTCAATCATTTTAGAGCTTTAAAGTGCTGGAAATAGTTGTGTGAAATGCTTGTAGTCATTGAAAAGTGCTTGAATCTCTCAAAAGGTTGTGCAAACCCTGAAATGAATGATGTAATGCATTTGATTATTTCTACCACAACACCATGGTAACAGTTAGCGTTACCGCTTCTGGTTTCCTGACATATGTCAGCGCTGTTTATAACACCGAATTCTGTGCAGAATTTGAATGATTCTCACTAGATCTCGCAGCAATCTTTTCATTGTGCGGCGAATTCAAACGCTTCTCACTGGATCTCTCAGCACTGTTGCATCTGTGCAGTAACAGTGTCGCGAAATCAACTTTGGCTCCCGAGTAAAGCTGTTCTGAGCTCGCACAAGTTTGTTTGCGTCGCGGTCCGAGCTGTGGCCGCGCGTTTAATTTTCGCTTTCAGTTTCAAAAAGGTGGATGTTTTAGTGTGCTTTCACACTTGGTTCGATTGCTTGGTCCGAACCAGAGTTCGATTGCTTCCCCCTGCCCCCGCTGGGCTGTGTTCACATTATATTATTTGGGTCCGAACCGCGGTTCGTTTGCGTCATCAAGCCAGCAGCTGTTTACCCCGTTGCTTAGTAAAGACGGCAAAATGCGTAGCAAGGCTTTCTTCAATTTTATATTTATGTTTTTGAACCGTTGGTTTTGTTTCCAAAGCTTCAGTACATAACGGCACTTACGTCTGCCTTACGAATGTACTGCAAATGCTCTAAAGAACTCTGAAGGTGAACAGAAATGAGATATACAGCTCTCTGCTTGCAGTCACACTTGTCAAGAAAGTGAGTGAAACACACAAACACACATTTTTATCAAATAATACGTCATTAATAGCGGTTCACTTCCATGATTTGGTACAATTGCGTTCACATCAGCAGCGAACCGTACCCCAGACCACCCTTTTTAAGCGGACTCGGGTACGGTTCGTGGGTGCGCACCCGAGTTCGGAAGACCGCGTTCACATCATCCAAACGTACCGAACTCTGACGTCAATCGAACCCGGGTGCGCACCAAAAGTGCTAGTGTGAAAGCACCCTCAAATGCAACAGAAATGGCAGTGCTTATGAGTTGGACAACACGGTGATCGCGCCAGTGCGACCGCGCACAAAATTTACTTGCACCGGTAGAAAAAATGCAAAATGCGACCATTTGGTTGCAGTCTGGAGCCCTGTTAAAGATGCTTCCAAACTGGTTTATAAAGTGGTATAACAAAATTGGATTCTACAAAAAGTGGTGGGTACATAAAATTTATTTTTTACTACATAGGAATAGTCAGCATATAGAATTGCTGTATATGCTATGCGGTTCCTTGAAACTTAATAGGCTATTGGCGTTTAATTATATTGAAACGTGGTACTATAAAGACATGGCTCAAAAACCTGTAAATCACTCACAGGATAATGACAATACTGAAGTAGGTTAACTACATACTGTCTGTAGTTTCCATCAGATGACCACATAACCTGAAGATAAACCTCACTCCCCAGTTGCAAAGAATTCTGCTGTTTTGCTGAATTGTACTGTTCTGAGAGTATTGTGTAATACCGTGTGCTTTTGTTCCTCCCTCCAAATAAGAATTAAAACCTCATGTTTACCCAAAAGACTCTTGAGATTTAGCTGACTCGGTGTTAGTATTCATCTCTTGCATTATTTATCAATATATTTGACATTGCTGAAGAGAATGAAATTAATGGATTAATATTACACACCGGTGGCCAAGTTAATCAACTGCTGTTAAGTGGCCATAGCCAGTTCTTCAGGTACAGGATTATCATATCATCGTATGCTGTCACTGATACTCCACTTCTCACTAAGACTGTGGAAAGCTAGTCAAGTATCATTATTAGACAGGCCAACATTATCTGCCGCTTTCAGCAGCTTCTCATTATAACCTATTAAACTTGAATTAGTTTCTAATATAATGTTTTCCGGCACCGAAACCGGATATGGACAGTGTCCACAGCTGCAAAGAATTAGTTCAATTTGCTATGGTATACATGCGTTTCTCAAATGTTACATGTTTTTGGAAACTTAAAAAAAAGTAAAAATCATACATAAAAACGAAATGCCATTTATTTGAAAGAAGGCATATTTTCCAGGCAAAACCATGACAAAAAAGTACAACAAAATAGGTGTACCTGGATGACAAACTGTGTTCATAGTTATGTGATGAACCCCACTCTTAAAATAAAGGTTCCTTATTGGCATTCATGGTTCCATAAAGAACCTTTAACATCAATGGACCGTTTCCATTGCACAAAAGGTTCTTTATAGAGGAAAAAGTTTCATCTGATTATTAATTCACACTAAGAAAAAAGGGTTCTTATTCTCTGAATTATTTATTAATTAATTTATTTATTTTTTGGAGAATCCAAAATGGTTCTTCTGCGGCATCACTGCAAAAAAACCCTTTTGGAAGCTTGATTTTCAAGAGCGTGTCTGTGTGTGGCTACTCTGCTAGGACGCTTGTGTGAACTTGAGACTTCATACATAAAATACTTAAAATGACCTTGACACCATTTGGTTGAGGGTAATTGCAAAAATGGGTCAAAAGCAGAATTGGTTCTGAGAAAAGGTCTTGCGTCAGTTGTTTGCAGATTCCACATGGCTTGATATTTAGTATTCAGTGGAATGTGATTCATTGTGTTTGGCTTAAGTGTCCAAACACTTTTTTTGGGGTCACTGTGTGTTTAATAATATCCAGAAACAGTATGTCCAGTCTCATGTTGCAGAGTCAGCATTGGTTAAGTGTGGATATTTGTGGTTAGTGATAAATGATACAGTGCTGTGACAGTCCTCGAAAAGAATGTTCTCAAGGATGAGGCACAGGGTCATGGGGCTACACTTGACCTGCTCAGCAGAGTGGAGACATTTCTGGAATTCTGTGCTACTCTTGGTCTTGATCTGACTTCTATCTATGGTTTATGGTTGGCCAGCTTAGTAATCACCAGTGGTGTAGAAAGTACCTGAAAGCCATATTCAAGTAAAAGTATGGATATCTTACCAGAAAATGACTTTGGTAGAAGTTGAAGTCACCGTTTAGAATATTACTTGAGTAAAAGTCTTAAAGTATGTGATATTTATTGTACTTAAGTATTGAAAGTAAAAGTACAAGTAAATGCAAAATGGAAAAGAAGCAAATAAATATATATTAAAAATATTCATACACAAGGAGAGCTGTTAAAAAATCATTCGGATTTCGAATCTTATATCTTGAATTTAAAATAAAACATCACATTTGAATGCAAAACCCGTTGCATTCTATTTGCAGGTGTGCGGTAAGGTAGCAGCCTTTATCAGTGCGACCAAGATAAGCCGCATTGAAGATGTACTGTCTTGCAGTGTAATGTTTGTATTTGCCTATCCATTTGGCAGCCAACCCCCCAACCTCCTGAGATGCGGCGCCTGCGCTGCCGCATTGTTACTTTCAATATTGCGGGAAAAGAGCACAGAATGCGAGAGATTTTGTTTACGTCAAAACTGAAACCAAGTCGTTCACACAGAAGAATGCATATTTATCACATTTTTTAGAGGGACATCTATCAGCATTGCACTTGCGTCTCGCACAAAAGAGCATGTTTAGAAAGCCAAGTAAAATTAATGCAAGGGGTTTGCTCCTCCTCCCCCGCAACCGTTTTTCAATGGCGTGAATGTCTGTGGATGAGTTTCGCTAAGGTACGGGTACCCGGAACCCCGCCCTGTTGTATTAAACTCTGCAGACATACAGAGCGTTTTTGTTTATATTTGTTTAAAAGCACTACTTAGAATGGTTTATAACCTTTTAAACACTGCACTGTTTCACAGATATCATGTTATCTTATAATTGCTTGAATAACGTGCTTGGTCGAGGTGGCCTCAGAGAGAACCAAAACTTTTCTTCACCCTACCGGAAATTTGCATGTTAATTGAATATAATATTCACATGTTGATAATTTTAAGTACAACATTTTCGAATTAGTTTTTCAGCCATTTTGACAGCCCTAACACACAGCCGTGAGTCAGCAAAGCAAGATTGTGTTCAGTTTTACCTCTTTCTTCCATTTTGTATTTTTGGGTAAGTATAAGAAGCACTTCTTCCGGTACTTAGTGTCTTTCATTCCAACATAAGAAATAATTTCTGGAATCTGCATCTGAAATGGCATTTACAGTTTAATGTATCTCAGATGGGACATGGATGCATTTAAACTGCAGTTGCAGATGCACAAATAGGCCTAATGTTTTGTTTTTAAAACATAAAACGTTGAATACTGATATTTTAAATAATTTAAAACATCAACAAAATAAATGATTATGAGTGAATCACGAAATCATTTTTATGCAACGATTACATTCAATATAACACAACCGTCCATTCTCAGAATGCAACAGTGCTGTGTGATCTTTGTTTGGAACTATTTTCGTTGGCAAAATTGAGCAAAAACAAGCAATATTACTTCTAAAATGTAAGTCACTTATTGTTTTACTGAACTTGTATAAAATGATTATTATGTGTTATCATGCTGATATCTGCAGAAAACGGTACTCTTTGTGTGATATAGATTGTTAACTATATTAAATTATGTTAATATAAAAAGCATACAGAAGCATGTTTGCGTCTACAATTTGGAATGCCTTGAATTTTGAGTTTTAATATACTAATAAATCATGTGCATGCACTCTCTGTGTGTGATTTGGTTATATAGCCTACTTGATAATGTCCGATCGCACATCATTACAACAACACTTACCATATTATCGCAGAAGATATATTGTATATCGCACACCCCAGCCTCGACTTTAGTGGAAAATGAATCATCCGCGGTTGTGCATGCACTTGTTTGCACATGAGCATGAGTCTAACTTGCAAGCGCCAGACCACTGATTCGTCAAACCTGCTTTCCTACAGTCCGTGTTCTTTCGACTTCTGACTATTTTGTAGTAAGTAACGAATATGCTTCGGGGAAATGTATCGGAGTAAAAGTATACATTTTAATTAGGAAATGTAGTGGAGTAAAAGTTGTCTGAAATATAAAAACTCAAGCAAAGTACAGAACTGTAACAAAGTATTATTTACATTGTCATTTAGCATTACAAATGATTGTTTATTACTTTGTTACATTACACCACTGGTAATCGCTGTATTGTGTGAACTGTGTGGTAAAAACTGGCAGCTGTGGTTGCTAGAAGAAGTCTGTCTTAAAACAATATTTTGGCAATGTTTTGAGCATTATGTATGGAAAATAGATGATCACGCTGATTTAAAGTTTATCAAATTTGTGCTTTCCATAAACAATGTGAACTGACATAGCTATTCATTAACCAATGTTCCCCACACAGAGGCAAAACATCAAATTACTAATTGAACACATAATATGTGACAAAATACCCTAATTTGCATCATTTCAAAAATAAAAACGAACTATATTTATGTAATTTTTGATGTCTTGTTAAATATATTCCAAAATTATATATGAATGTAGTTTCACCATAAATTCTATGGAATTTAACTGCCAAAAACCATATGTACATTCAGTTTTTAATCTATTTAGTTAAAAATATAATATATATATATATTATGATATGTTATATTAGAATTACATTAAATTTAGCAGAACGCGTTTAAATCAAAGCGACTTACAGTGCAAATTCAGTCCTATACATTTTTTTTTTACCATATATAGAATTTTCCATTCGATATTGCAAAATTATATATATATCATATATATATAGATATTGTACATTAAACCAAGTGTTCTTAATCAGCGTAGCCAATATTGACATTTATTAAAATCAGCTAAAACAATAGGCAGTGCAGGACCAGGAAGTACAAACTCAATAGACTATTATAAACATAATTCCTCAAATAAATGTTAGGCAGGCAAGTCAGCAAGCACTTATTGTGCAAGATATTGTTGTTTGTTACCACAGCAACAGCTTTTGTGTGTCCAGGTTTCAATGCACTTCTTGTGTATGAACAGTACCTTTCACAAAATTGGCAAAATCGCAAGACAAGCTTAATGTATATCGGCACATTCTTTACCTGTAACACCTCTACTTTGTTAGGATATTGACATAGCAAGATTATCATATATTGTCCTTCATAATTAGTAGTATAAGCTTGTTTACTTTCCATTTTATTTTCTGTCAGAATACTCTCTTGCTTGTCTACTGAGTGGACATTTCTCTGAACCCACCATGAGTGATATAGAGAAAACGAACACCCACAAAAAAGATACAAAAATAGTTTTCCGCTCCATATAATGTTTTATTATTATTATTTAAATTTTAACATGAGTATTTTAATTTAGGCACTTGTAAAAAAAATATAAGATTGTATTAATATTTATAAGTTTTATGTTTAGTTTATTTTAGTAAATAACTTAAACTAAATGAAAAGGGAAATGTTGCCACTTTGAACCTAGCTTAAATCAAGTTTTTTATAATTTATTATTGGTTTTAACATTTATTGGTTTCATCTGTGAACCTTATTTCAAGTAACGAAAATGTTTGTTTTGTTTCTTAGTCCATCCTTCTTATTTACAGTATAGCAGCCCTTTACATTTATTTTCCTTACATTTCTAGGCAGACTAAAGAGCAAAGGAAGTTTAGGTATGTTACAGGATCTAACAGAGACAGGACAAAACAGTGTATGACACTGGGCGATGTCTTTTTTGTTACCTCTTCATGTTATTTTGAGCTGTCTACTCCTGTATTGAGGGAGCATCTCATTATAATGCAGCCCGCCTTACACTCCTCTGCTGCATGTCATTTTCCGTAGACCAATCCCTGGCCCTTGAGTGAAGTGTGTGTGTGTACCCCTGTTCCTCTCCTGTGTATCATGACTCTTGGGCTGAAAGGACTTTCACAAGGCAGCTGAAGGACTCGACTGTGGAGTATCATGTCTATACTGCAGCAGGAGACAAGAATGGTAGAGAACTGGATCACCAAGCTTTCTTATTTAATCATTAACTGATTCATGAAATGAAACAAACATGCCTTTTGAAGGTTTCTGCTTGTTTTGTACAGATCTAGCTGTTGTCTTTATATTCTTGATGGCAACTGGGTTTGCTTAATGTGTAACTGGATTTACTTTAGAAAGAGAAAGAAAGCTGATTCAACAGGTTAGGTAATTAGATTTTGCTGTGCACAACATTGACAATGTGACTCTATCAAATATGAAATATTCAGGCAGTTTTTGTTCTTTTATGTTTGGATTTGACATGACAAGTGAAACCAGTGCTTTGTTCAGCGACATGACGCTTTAAATAAACAAGGTTATTTCAGGTTGTAAACATCATGCGTTGCAAAGATATTTGTAAAATGTGTTTTTGTATATTGAATAATATATTTAAAACCCTTTTTTTTTTAAATAATGTATTTAAGGTGTAAGGAAAATATGTTTTGAAATTGACTCCACATGCCATTTTTCGAGAATGGTATAAAAATGTTCTGATACATCAGGTTTTGTTTAATTTTTGTTCATTTCTGGACATTCTTATTTGTCATTGACCCACTTTTCTGATAAAATGTTTGTTTGATTCAGGGTTTTACCTGACAGATTTGTTGCTTTATTTCACACAGATATGAACACAAATTGCATCCATATGGCATTGTGCTTTAGAGTGAATTGGGAATAGTTGACCCAAAAATTAAAATGTGCTGATCATTTACTTTCCCTCAGGCCATCCTGTTTAAAGAGTTTGTTCTTCATTGGAACAGATTTGTAGAAATGTAGCTTTACATCACTTGCTCACCAATGGATCCTCTGCAGTGAGAAAACAATATTAAAGCAACTTGTATTTTAGTTGGAAGCATTGGTTTGAGTTAAAGATGTCTCAATACGTCTAAAACGCAGCTTTTCACCTCTTAAGATGTTAATTGATGGACTTCGAGTCGAGACGTTTACTTGTGGATTACTGTGATGTTTTTATCAGCTGTTTTCTGGACACTCATTCTGACGGCACCCATTCACTGCAGAGGATCCATTGGTGAGCAACAAATGTAATGCTAAATTTCTTTAAATCTGTTCCCATGAAGAAACAAATTCATCTATATCTTGAATGACCTGAGGGTGAGTACATTTTCAACAAATATTCATTTTAGGGTGAACTATTCATTTCCGATTTGCTGTTCTAGAGATAAATACTGAATCCACAAGAAATATATCTTGTATCCTGTTTTTTTTCTTTGTTCCCCAGCAGGTTCTTCACTGTGAGGGTGTGAACAATAAAAGCTATGTGTGTGAAACGGGACACTGTTGTGGAGAGTCCCAGTGCTGCAGCTACTACTATGAACTCTGGTGTAAGTACATCATTGTGTTTGTTATTGGGTTACAATGTTTGCTAAGAATTCATAAAGGCTCTGTGACGGTCACATTTACCCTAGAATGGCAAAGGAGGAACTGCTTGTTACAGGAATGATGATTCAATCAACTTGAATCAGATGTGACATTTCTTCACATCATGTGCATTTGCTTATTGTGCTTATTGAATAAATGAGACCAAGCCTTAAAGGGATAGTTCACCCAAAAATGAAAAATTGATGTATATCTGCTTACCCCCAGGGCATCCAAGATGTAGGTGACTTTTTTCTTCAGTAGAACACAAACTGAGACTTTTAACTCAAACCGTTGCAGTCTTTCAGTCATATAATGAAAGTGGATGGAAATCACGGCTTTGAGAGTAAAAAAAAACATACAAACAAAACCAAATTAAACCCTGTGGCTCGTGACTATACATTGATGTGTAAAGACACGAAAAGATCGTTTTGTGCAAGAAACTGAACAGTATTTATTTTTTTTTACCTCTGATTTACTGCAATGTCCGAACTGTCCTGAGCGCGTTCGCGTCTTCTTCTTCTTTTTACGGCGGATCGCAGACTTATAAGTGATTTACTGCCACCTATCTCTCAAATGGACCATTGACCTAATTGAGATTGTAGATAGAGTGTCAATGGTCCATTTGAGAGATAGGTGGCGGTAATGCACTTATAAGTCTGCAATCCGCCGTAAAGCAAGAAGTAGTAGAAGATGCGTCACACGCCGGCTGTTGAGAACGCGCTCAGGACAATTCAGACATTGCGGTGAATCAGAGGTAAAAACACTATGTAAATACAGTTTCTGGCACTAACCGACCGTTTCGTGTGTTAGGACATCAGTGTGTCGTCATGAGCCGCAGGGTTTACTTTGGTTTTGTTTGTGTATGTTTTTTGGACTCTCAAAGCCGTGATTCCCATTCACCTCCATTATAAGACTGACAGACTGCAACGGTTTGTGTTAAAAATCTTAGTTTGTTTTCTACTGAAGAAACAAAGTCACCTACGTCTTGGATGCCCTGGGGGTAAGCAGATAAACATAACATTTTCACTTTTAGGTGAACTATCCCTTTAAGAGGATAAAGAACTAAACACAATGTTATGCTGTAATGAGGAGAAAAGCTTAAGATGCTTGACCTTCTGCAAAGTGTGGCGTAAAAATTACGAGACTCACAAATCTTTATGCAGAGGGTGTGACCATTTGCGCATTAGCTGTGATTTTAGTCTAAGAGGAATTAGTCAGGTTTTAAGTAGCAGTATAGAGTACAAAGACATATTTTAAATATTTTGCTGATTTGTGTGCGGTATTATTTCTTTGTTGTTTATTTTTCTTCAGGGTTCTGGCTGGTGTGGGCCATCATCTTCATCCTGAGCTGCTGCTGCGTTTGTCATCATCGTCGCACCAAACACAGACTGCAACAACAACAACGACAGCATGAGATCAACCTCATTGCCTACAGAGAGGTTCACAACTACACCTCACTGCCCTTCTACTACAGTAATGTCATGCTCCTCATTTAATTATTATTTTTTTGCTACATTTATTTATTTAGCATTTCTTCATTCTTCAACCCTGGAAAATAATAATAAAATAAAACTGACTTGGAAAAGTCATTTTGAAGTAATTAGGAAATAGTCAGTATGCTTTTTTTTTATATGTATACTATGTAGAAGAAATATTTCATTTGCTAGATTGTTGATTTTATGAGTGCTCGTGTAGAGTAGCAATCAAATGATTTGTAGAAATGGGGGCTGTCAGTTAAAAAACATTTAACCTAATTAATTACATAATGTGACTTACTTTAAATTAATCACATGCATTATATGTCAGCATATCTCAGTATATATTCTTAGTATGTGTTTGGATTGAGTGTGAAAGGTTTTCTCAGAAAGATTTATTTGATGGGCTTGACCTGGTTTTGCTGAAAGATGAGACGATCCATATACACCTACACCTCCTACTCTATACTTGCTGCCTTTTGTTTGTTTACCCTCAGTGAGAGCACATGTGAAACACAATCTTATCAAACATTTATTTTGAGTTTTTTTATGCTATGGGATGGCAAGGTTTGATCAAAGTCCTTATTTAAGGCATGTCGGTTCACATGTCGAGCATCTTGAAAATGCTCCCCAGCAGTTATTTTCTGTGTAGGCAATAGGCATGCAAATACAGCTGCTGTCTTCCAATCTTTAACCGTCGTTTGTCAAGATTATATTACATTACCTTGCCAAACCAGCAACACACTTTGTTAATATTGTTAATTTATAATAGTAAAAATAGTATTATAGTTAGGGATGCACCAATAGGATTTTTATTTTTTATTTTAACAAACAAATATTGTCCGATACCGATATTGGTCAGTTGCCTAAAGCAGGACTTAAAAATTAGAAATTGGTTATTACTCCGATTAGAATCGTTATTTGAACGTTTCTGTTCCTGCGTTCCTCTGTGAAACCCGTTTGAGTAGAAAACAATACGTTTAATAACTTTATTTTTACTTGCCATACTACTACTAACTACCAATAATAATAATGAAGTACAGTGTTTAATTTACTCAAAAAGAAAAAAAACAGCCTAAATAAATTGGGCTGTATGTTGCATTTTATTATTACATTCATAAATAATGTAGGCTAAAATAATGGTAAATAACAGCAAAATTACATACACAGTTAGGCTATTTTAGTTCCCTTCTCTCCGCAACAAATCCTCTAAAGTTGTATTTAGGCTAAATATAAGCGTCAAGCCAAAAATTAATTTAAAAACTAAACTGAAGCCTACCTCTCTCATTCTGCACAAATCCAAAATGTTTACATATTCACAACGTATCTGGAAGCTAAAATATTATTTATTTACACTATAGGCTTTGTTGGTTCACATCGCATTTATCAACGTCAAAACATCATCCGTCACATATAGGCTATATCCAATGAGTCGCTGGTCACAAGGAACGCCAGACTGTACTACGGACTATTTAATTGAGCAGGTGTAACTTTTTATGTTTCTTTACTGTATAATTACCTGTAAACTCTAACGCCGCTGCATTGCCATTGCGACTTACCTATGATGAATTTACAACTGAGAGCGGGCATTTAACTCGTTGGATGCGTCAGCGTTACGTTTGCATATGGCCGTACTATGCCATCTGACTAACTATTTTTTACAGATTTTATTTTGTTTTGGCAAGTGTTTAATTATTTTGCCCAGAGAAAAACTTTGGATTATGCAACAGACATGCAACTCGTTGTCTCCATGCAGTTAATTAATAAACCATCGGTATCGGCCCTTTTCATGCTATTTCTGATATGCCAATGGCTTTAAAATAATAAAAAATCTGCCGATAAATATCGGAAAAGTCAGCCAGTCACCCTATTCTAATCAATAGTCGCTTTACAGCAATTAAAGGTTTAGTTCACCCAAACTGAAATTCTGTCATTTATTACTCACCCTCGTGTTGTTCCAACCTGTATGACCCGTAATGTGTCATCACGCCAGATCCTGGTCAGCACCCACGCAACACAATACACACCTGGTATGTCTGAACGTGTCAAGTGTCCGCAGTAGAGACCGAAAATGTGGAATAAGGTGTGCTTTTAGTTTTCTTCGTGCAAAAAAGTATTCTTGTAGCTTCGTAACTTTTCAGTTGAACCACTGATGTCACACAGACTACTTTGTTGATCATCTTGGTACTTTTCTGGACCTTGAACGTGGTAGTTGCGTTGCTGTCTATGGAGGGTCAGAGAGTTCTCGGATTTCATCAAAAATATCTTGAATTGTATTCCGAAGATGAACGAAGGTCATTACTGGTTTGGAACGACATGAGGGTAATTAAAGACCGAATTTTCATTTTGGGGTGAACTAACCGTTTAAGCACACTGAATCAAACCTTAAGGACTGGTGGCCCTAATTGCATGATTAATATTATGAGTAATATCAGTATTCATGTTCTCTGTGAAAATTCTCGTCATTCATGAACTGGCTGTGATCAAAACAAAGGCAAACAACGCAAGTACACAATGATATTTGTATGACAACCACTAAAATTGATAAATGAATAAATATAACACATTTCAGTACACTGGACACGGTACTGTACAGACATAGTGTTAATCTAATCTGTGACGTGAGCATGTCACGTGATGATGAACTACATCAGTTGTTATTGAGTTATTTTGCTTTATTATTTTATGGCTTTTTATTATTTAATCTTGAGATAGTGTCATAAAAATGCTTGCTTACAATAGCTTTCAGTACCTGAAACTGTGTACACAATGAACCTATATCAGAACATACATTACCTGCCCTATAGAAGAGATATAGAGCTTTACTGGGTTTGATTACAGCAGCTGTTAATTAACTGCATTTTCTTGGTTTCATGTCATTTTTTAATTTAGTTTATTTTGGGTGGGTCTGAGAATGGTAGACCTCCAGATCGGAGACCACTGTTGATTTTTACTGTACTGTACTAATGTGACCACTAGACCACAGTGTATCTCAGCACAACCATAAGCCGTGTGATGTTGTAAGATGGATTTTGGTCTGGTGGTTTGCACTGTGTTGCATTATCAAAGCCTTGTAACTAAGTGGGTTTGTAATGTTATTATAAATATAGCAACCCTTCTGAATAAAACATACTGGAGTGACCCATATTTTTTTTTCAAATATAAATCCTTATTAAATTGTATTTATCAGTCTTCAGACAGATTTTAAAAATACAAAAATGTTACATAGTTTGTATTTCATAATTATTGGTACAGCCACCTGACCTCACAGCCATGATGAAATCTTCATTCAGTCTTTGTCTTTTTATGTTAATGTTCAACCAAAAACAGAGACAACATGTGTTTAATGTAACAATTGTCCTGGCCTCCCCTAATACATGATTTAAAGCTATTAGCACAAAACTGAACATTCTGTAATAAAGTGCAATCTGTTTTCATCAGCCATGGATCAAAGACAGCTCACAAAATCTGATGAATCACTCTGATTGTTGATGTAATGAGCTGATAAACGTGGTATTTTGGGTTTTGTGTATTAACACAGTCTGTTACAAATAGTGTATATTAAAAAAAGTGCTATACATTGTCTTGTTAAAATTATATTTCACTTCAAAAGAAAATCTGAATGGTCAAAAACGGTTGAAAACTCTTCAAAATATTGTCTTCTGAAGCCCATTTCTGCCACATAAGAAAATAAGTCGAAATTGACATAAAATGTTGAAATTATGAAATGCTAAGTCAAAACTGACATAAAAAGTTAAAACGTTTGACAAAAAGTTGAAGTACAGAAAGTAGAAATTAATAAAATTCAAAACTATGACATACTAAGTAATATGTAAAAATGATGGCATTTAAAAGATAAAATTATGATATAAAAATTATAATTGTGACATGGAAATTCAAAAGTATGACTGTCAAAACTGACACTCATGACTGAGATACGAAGTCAAAATAGAATACGAAGTCAAAATAGATACTAAGTCATTAGATTTAATCAAGATTATTATAAAAGAGTATATAGTTATAAATTCAAATTATACTAAAATTTATCAAAAGTCAAAACTATGATATACTGTGATAATTGAGAGTTGAAATTGAAAGTCAATTGACACTCATTTTTCTTTGACTTTCATCAATTTGACTTGTCATAAATGACTTTTTATGTCATAGAGAAAAAAAAATCAAAATCGAAAGTCTTTGACAAGAAGTGTTTTGTCATAATTTAGATTTTTTTTATCTCATAAATATATCATAATTTATGTAATAATTATGATTTACCAAAGCATGTTTTTTTTTCTTGTTTTGATGTGGCAGAAGTAGGCTTCCATAATGGAAAAAAAAAAAGTCATACACGTTTGGAACAACACGAGTGTCCCTTTAAAATGGATACAACTGTAGCTCTTCGACCAAAACAAAGTCTGAATTTTGAATGCTTCAAATTCTCCCTGCTGTTCTCAGACATTTTCTCACCATTCTTTTTCTTTCAGGATTCCTACCCAACTATCTCCTTCCAGAGTACGAGGAGGTAGTGCATCAGCCCGCTACGCCCCCTCCTCCATATAGTGCCTTAAACGCCGGCCCTCCGACCTACACCAGCCCTTTAACCACTGACCAGCAGGATGCACACTGCACACCCGGACAGACCACTCCAGTGCCCCCTGCATCTGAAACGCTCTGTTCCAGACCCAGCCTAGAGGAGATCCACACCTCTAATGGGTACCACCAGAAAGAAGACGGCAAGGGCGAGATGGAGTTAGAGCGGGGCAGATCCGCACAGAGCGCTCAGCAGCCTCCCAGCATGGAGACGCAGAACGAGTGCAGGAAGGAGCCTGATGAGAAAGAGAGGATTCTGGGAAGACATCGCAGATTCACGGGGGACTCTGGGATTGAGGTGTGTGTTTGTGGACGAGGTTTGGAGAGCCATGAGCCCAAAGAATTCGAGGGGCTTTTGAGTGAGGAGGACCAGGGGGACTCGGAGGATTTCTGTGAGGAATGTGGCCTTCGTTCCTACGGAGAGGAAAATCAGGGACTTCTGTCCCCAGAAAACAGGGTGGAGCGTGGAGCATCGCCAATGTCCCAATCTCAACCTCATCCGGTCTGCCTCTATTTGCATACTATTACTGAACAAGAGGGTCCACAACATGGTAACACAGAATCGTAAAGCTAAATGCATGACATTACTGTAAAAAAAAAAAAAAAAAAAGTGAGAGGAGGACAAGCATACAGGGAAGCTGCTGTGCAGTGCAGGAGCAAGCTTTGCGGAGTAATCGCACAATATATACAATTGTTTGTAAGTATGTGATGGAAACAATCGGATGTTCTCTGCATCGTTGTTTTATGTACAGAGCATCTATTTATCCGGTTAAAAAGCTCAAAAGTGCACAAGGATGGGCTCTACTTGCTCCACTAGACGATACATGTGGTGCTGTAATGGAGCGTTCAGGTATTCCCTGGAGATTCATATTTACTAGTTGATTCATCGTAATTATGACATCAAATGCGTTCAGATCACAGTGGTTGGAGAAAGATGGCGTAGTAACTTTTCTACACCAAAAACTCCACAAAATGACGAATAAAGAATGCACATAAGATTTCTTTTTACTTTTTTACAATATTTTTATTTCATGTATAAAGGTGCTGTAAATTGAATCCTAGTCTATCGTAATTGTACAATACTTTTGTACATGCAACATAGCTAGTTTTATTGTAAATGAAAAAGAAAACAAATTTCAACAAATTTGCCGTCAATACGTCCGGAACTCAGAAACTCCGTATGGAATATCCATAGTTTCCTACTTTGTAATTACGACTTTGTGGTGGCAGTCGTGTGCCTTCAACTTGTAAATACGATCTTCTGACATGACTTGTACGCATCATAAGACCTCCTCCAGGTGTGCCCACATTTACACTGCAAAATTTTGTGGGCGAATTAAATTAAATTGCAATCCGTGTGAAAGGGAGTTTCGCAGATTCATGATTAAGTTGGTAATGTGAATTTGTTGCATTCACCAACAGAAAGCTGCTTGGTTTGAAATGGACTTCTTTGTGAGCATTGCTACACTATTGAGAGTGGACCATTTTTACCTTCGAAATCTCGCTGAAATTTTCCTAATGTGACCAGACTTAGGACACCAAACTGTGCAGTCTTAGGACTGAGGTTCTAAATATGTAACACTAGTGTGCTGAACTCTGTGTCTCAGGACAGTCAAAGAGCAATCTAAAAACTGACTGAACGCCAAAAAAGACCATGTGCTTTTAATATCCATGTTGACCTTCCCTAATGTGATGGGACAAATCTTATTGGTGTGTATTAAGTTTTTGTTTTGCACACTCACGTTCTTCTGAATGAATCATATTCATTTACATACAGTCTTAATTCACATTTTATCTGTTTATATTGTCGTCTTTTTGGCTGCTGTAAGCTCTGATGAATTAGTCATGTGTATTTGGTATTCTGAACAAGTTTGATTCATAAATCTGAGATTTTATAGCCAAAGTAGGCTGTACAGATTATGACATCGGGCAGATGTTCGAATTAGGCTTGGAGTTTATAAGTGCTGCTTTATTACTACTAATCATCAGTTTTTGATTGCAAACAAACACTACATAATGTAGATTTCTTTGACCCTGTAGGGATAAAAGCCTTGCCAAAGGGAGGTGTCTTTAGTACACAAGCATTTACTGCGTAAAGTCATTTCTTAGGTGCCTAGTCAATGATATAAGCTACCAAGTAAAATGTTCGCTGGAACATATTCAAGTGAACTCCAAAGACAGAAGCATTTTGATGTTTTATCATGATAATATACATAAATCCATGTGTAAAGCATATCTGGTTGAACTTGATGTTAGAAGACACATATGGGTACAGATTTGATTAAGCTGTATGGTGGTAACATGATTTTTTTCAAGTGCCTTTTATGTCATTTTTGCACTTTTACAACCACTCTAAATACAGTTTCACGTGCCATTTATCAAGTATCATCTTGAACTTACCCATAAGGAAAAAAAAATATCGTTTTTTACAAAAGCTCTTCTTCATGAAAGCTCAAAAGCTGTGCCTGGATTTTATATTCACATGCAAACTAACGAGCCATATATGTAATAATAAAATGTTTAATTTTTGTATTTCTGCACCAAAGTAGCTTCAGTTTGTTCCTCCATGACCATTGAAGCACTCTTTTTAAAGCTCTCCATGTTAACAAATAAATTTATTTAACTGTCCTAATGAATGTTAAAGAGATTTGCTGCTCTTACTGGTGTCTCTGTGATGACAATCTATTATTATTAGAGCTTATTAGCAATAATTATTATTAGCAATCTGCTGATTTTCAAAGTCTTAAATGCTCTGATGCATCTCACGCAAGAAATATGTCATATTGTACAGCCTGCAGCTGTTTTGTCTAACAATCTATGTAATCATATGAGTTCTGGCGCAGTTCATATTTTTATGTGTTTATCTTGTGTTATGCAAAAAACTAATCGTGACACTGTACATTAAACGCAAATCAAAACAACATGTGTAAGTGTTTGGGGTTTTATTTTTTTTTCCAAAGCGATTATTCCAGTGACCTCGCGTCTTTGAATCCGTTCCACTAACCGATACCGGCCTGGCCCTTTGAATAGTGGCATGAACTCTTTTTAGTGAACTGTGCATTCAGAGGCAGACAGTAGTGAAGTATTTTTACTCTGCTAAGTGTCTGTACTTTATCAGAGTGTGTTTCTTCAGAAAACTTTACTTCACACCATTCCAAAGCATCTTTGTACTTTTTAAACTGCATGAACTGTATTTCATATTAAATAGCATTATGATACTTAATTATCATTAAAATCTCTAGTTCTTCCTTTTACCTCAAGTAAAAGTACTTCACATATTTCCTTGAGTACAAGAAATCCTACATGTTGGAAATGTTCTTAAGTATTAAAGGTAAAACAAACAGCTTTTATTTATGAAATGTAGTGCAGTAAGAATTATGACATATGCTTTGGAATGCAGTGAAGTAAAATTTTCCAAATAAAAACACTGATAGTCGATACTTTTTAAATTTACTTGAGTAAAGTAAAAATATTTCACTACTGTCCGCCTATTAGCTATAATAAGTGAGTCCAAAAAACGAGTTAAGAGTTAAATAGCTTGTCTTTTTATTTACTTATTTTTAAATCACTGTTTGTGCACTTATAATCACCGGCACTTCTCGTTCAGTCGGTCGAAGGCCTCGGTTCAAGAAGGAGATGTCACAGTACATTTAGTTTGTTTACGAACGAGATGTCTCATTCAGTCAGTGTCGCTTCGTGCCTTCATCTTGTCTTCAACCCAAAAGCAGATATTAGTACCATGTTGAATAAATGTGACCATCTCTATTAATAATACAAGCCTACAAAATCACCAACTTTTTGTAAATGGTCTCTCCTTTTTTGACAAACGTTTTAATAACAGTTTTATAAAAGCTTAAACCTCATTGTATATCTTGGCGCAGCATTTGGATATTACCATATAAATGTGTAATTTCTAATAAAGTAAAAGAAGTACTTTACAAAATGATTCACGATACATCCTGTCATGGCAGTTAATTAAGCAGATACAGTGGGTACGGAACGTATTCAGACCCCCTTAAATTTTTCACGCTTTTTATAATTGCAGCCATTTGCTAAAATCATTTACATTCATTTTTTTTCCTCATTAATGTACAAAAAGCACCCCATATTGACAGAAAAACAAAGAATTGTTTACATTTTTCAGATTTATTAAAAAAGAAAAACTGAAATATAACATGGTCATAAGTATTCAGACCCTTTTGCTGTGACACTCATATATTTAACTCGGGTGTTGTCCATTTCTTCTGATCATCCTTGAGGTGTTTCTACACCTTCATTTGAGTCCAGCTGTTTTTGATTATACTGATTGGACTTGATTATGAATGCCACACACCTGTCTATATAAGACCTACAGCTCACAGTGCATGTCAGAGCAAAGGATCATGAGTCCAAGGAACTGCCTGAAGACTTCAGATACAGAATTGTGGCAGGCACCGATCTGCCAAGTATTACAAAAAAATTCGCGTGCCCTTAAGGTTCTAAGAGCACAGTGTCCTTCCATAATCCTTAATGAATACTTTTGGGAACACCAGAACCCTTCCTCGAGCTGCCATCCGCCAAACTGTCAGCTATCGGGGGAAAAGCCTTGGTGAAGAGAGGTAAGAAGAACCCACGATCACTGTGGCTGAGCTCCAGAGATTCAGTCGTGAGATGGGAGAAAGTTGTAGAAAGTCCACCATCACTGCAGCCCTCCACCAGTCGTGGCTTTATGGCAGAGATGCCCAACGGAATGCCTCTCCTCAGTGCAAGACACATGAAGCCCGCATGGAGTTTGCTAAAAAACACTTGAAGGACTCCAAGATGGTGAGAAATAGATTCTCTGGTCTGATGAGACCAAGAGAACTTTTTGGCCTTAATTCTAAAGCGGTAATGGGGAGACCCGCACGGCTCATCACTGTCCCATACAGTCCCACAGTGAAGCCGGGGGGTGGCAGCCTCATGCTGTGGGGTGTTTTTTCATCTGCAGGGACCGGACGACGTTGCAATCGTGGGAAAGATGAATCGGCAGTACACGTGATATCCTGACGAAATCCTTCTCCAGATGCCAGACCCTCCAGACTGGGCCGAAGGTTTACCTTCCAACCAGACAATGACCCTAAGCACACAGCTAAAAAAAACGAAGGAGTGGCTTCACAACAACAACTCTGTGACTGTTCTTGAATGGCCCAGCCAGAGCCCTGACTTACACCCAATTGAGCAACTCTGGAGAGACCAAAAAATGGCTGTCCACCAACGTTTACAATCCAACCTGACAGAACTGGAGAGGATCTGCAAGGAGGAATGGCAAGGAGGAATGGCAGAGGATCCCCAGGTGTGAAAAACTTGTTGCATCTTTCCAAAAAGACTCATGGGTATTAGATCAAGGGTGCTTCTATCTCTAAAGACAGCAAAGGTTCTGAATATTTAGGACCATGTGATATTTCAGTTTTAATTTTTTAATAAATCTGCAAAAATGTCCACAATTCTGTGTTTTTCTGTCAATATTGGGTGCTGTGTGTACATTGAGGAAAAAAATTAACTTAAATTATTTTAGCAGATGGTTGCAATATAACAAAGAGTGAAAAAATTTAAAGGGGTCTGAATACTTTCCATACCCCTGTATATAGTATATATATATATATATAAATCCTATATATTTATATATTTCTTTGAATCTATATATTAATCATGCACAGTCGTTTCATAATATGGGCACCCTTGGAATATATGATCAAAGAAGGCTGTGAAAATATATCTGCATTGTTAATCATTTTGATCTCTTATTAAAAAAATTCATATAAATCTAAACTTTCATTGGAGAATTTAAAATGGTGGGAAATATCATTATGACATAAATGTTATTCTCTAATACACCAGACCCAAAGTGATTGGTACCTGAACTACCTAATAATTCTTATGATAAAATATCTGTTTGAGTATATTATTTCCCATTTCAGATTCCAATTGAGCATGCAGGGTGGAGTATGCCAAATGGAGTTTTCAAAAAGCATTGAATAAAAGGGTGCCGTTTATTGTGTCCAACGTATACTTTTGAGCAAAACTTTATGTCTGTATTACCCCCATTTTTAAATTTCCTAGTCCCAATGAAAGTTGATTTATGTTAATTTTTTTTTTAATAAAATCAAATGATTTACAATGCAGAGTATTTTCACAGCCTTCGGTGGTCATTTTACCAAGGTGCCAATATTCTACCACGACTGTGTATATCTAGGAAACAGTTATGTAACTGTACAACATTCCTAATAATACTAGTTTTATTTGTATTTTTGTTTTGGAAAATCGGCTTTGGATGAGCATAGACCCTTCTCTCTCTTACGTTTCACAAACCTTTTTCAAATTCACATTTTCACAAAAATTTATACATATATATTACAAATTTTACCAACCATAGTGTATATATATCGTATATAGATCTTATATATAATATTATATACAGTGGGTAAGGAAAGTGTTCAGACCCCCTTAAATTTCTCACTCTTTGTTACATTGCAGCGTTTTGCTAAAATCATTTAGTTAATTTTTTTTCCTCATTAATGTACACACAGCACCCCATATTGACAGAAACACAGAATTGTTGACATTTTTGAAAAAAAGAAAAACTGAAATATCACATGGTCCTAAGATTCAGATCCTTTGCTCAGTATTTAGTAGAAGCAAACTTTTGATCTAATACAGCCATGAGTATTTTTGGGAAAGATGCAACAAGTTTTTCAGCACCTGGATTTGGGAATCATCTGCCATTCCTCCTTGCAGATCCTCTGCAGTTCTGTCTGGTTGGATGGTAAACGTTGGTGGACATCCATTTTTAGGTCTCTCCAGAGATGCGCAATGGGGTTTATCGTCAGGGCTCTGGCTGTCCATTCAAGAGCATCCACAGAAGTTGTTGTGAGCCAGCCTTTGTTTTTTACTTCGTTTGAGTGCTTATTAGGCTCCATTGTCTTTGGTGGAAAGGTAACCTCGCCCGTCTGAGTCCTGAGCACTCTGGAGAAGGTTTTAATCCAGGATATCCCTGTACTTGGCCGCGTTCAACTTTCCCTCGATTGCAACCAGTCGTCATGTCCCTGCAGCTGAAAAACACACCCACAGCATGATTCTGCCACCACCATGCTTCAATGTTGGGACTGTATTGACAGGTGTGATGACAGTGCCTGGTTTTCTCCAACATACCGCTGATAAGGCCAAACTCCTATCTTGGTCCATCAGACCAAAAACCTTATTTCTCACCATCTTGGAGTCCTTCAGGTGTTTTTTTTTTTAGCAAACTCCATGCGGGCTTTCGTGTGTTTTGCACTGAGGAGAGGCTTCCGTCGGGCACTCTGCCATAAAGCCCCGACTGTTGGAGGGCTGCAGTGATGGTTGACTTTACAACTTTCTCCCATCTCCCGACTGCATCTCGGGAGCTCAGCCACAGTGATCTTTGGGTTCTTCTTTACCTCTCTCACCAAGGATCTTCTCCCCCGATAGCTCAGTTTGGCTGGACGGCCATTTCTAGGAAGGGTTCTGGTCGTCCCAAGCGTCTTTCATTTAAGGATTATGGAGGTCACTGTGCTCTTAGGAACCTTAAGTGCAACAGAATTTTTTTTGTAACCTTGGCCAAATCTGTTCCTTGCCACAATTCTGTCTCTGAGCTATTCAGGCAGTTCCTTTGACCTCATTATTCTCATTCGCTCTGACATGCACTGTGAGCTGTAAAATCTTATATAGACAGGTGTGTGGCTTTCCTAACCAAGTCCAATCAGTATAATCAAACACAAATGGACTCAAATGAAAGTGTAGAACCATCTCAAGAATGATCAGAAGAAATGACAACACCTGAGTTAATATATGAGTGTCAACAGCAAGGGTCTTATCCTTATGACCATGTGTCTTTCGTATTTTCTTTGAGAAAAAAAAAAAAAAAAAAAAAAATCTTTCAAACAATGTCACAATTCTGTGTTTTTCTGTCATATGGGGTGCTGTGTGTACATTAATAAGAAAAAAAATTAACTTAAAGGAGTTTAGCTATTGGCTGCAATATAACAAAGAGTGAAAATTTTTAGGGGGTCTGAATACTTTCCGTACCCACCGTATATATATATATATATGAAATGAAAATATAATTTAGGGGTGTCACACCAAAGGAAAATAAAATGTAACACTTTTGTAGTAGTTCCAAAAAAGTTAAATATTTGAACATTTCTGAGATGAAAATTGACCATGTGCACATGTCATGGCTTGACCCCCAAAACAACAAAGGGGGGGGGGGGGGGGGGCCCCCCCCCTTCAGTAACATAGATCATAATGGGTTCGTCACTAATGTAATTTTCCACCTGGTTCTGGAATTGTCCAATTTAAAATCAGGATATGGTGTCACACCAGAGGACATGATTTTCAGAGACAAAATGTATCAAATTCCTACATTTTCAGAAATATATGGATGAAAAAAATGATTGCCATTTAATAAAATAGACACTTGTACAATTATGCTGGAGGTATTTATTAACAGTTTTGTGTTTTTCTTTTTCATTTATAAATGTTGTAATTGATTGAACCATGCTTGAGACAGTCACACCATAGGACAATTTTGACACTTGGCTAAAAAAAACAATTGAATAACCCGGCAGCTTGATAACAAACAGGTCCCATGTGGACAAAGGTACAAATGTTTCAACACAGTTCCGGCGTGACCGGAAGTTGCTGCCCTGTGTGACTTTATTTTCAGTGTAGTGACGTATTCCATCTGAAACGATCGTATTGAATAGGGCAATGGTTTTAATGGTGCCTCCTCCTCTCATTCTCCTCAGATCAACTAAAGGTGGGAGGGGTGGGTTTAAGGACATCTCCCAATGCCGTTCCAACGGCGTCATCAAAAAGGAATGCCATTCCGAGCAGAATAAATGTTCAGGTTATTTTGCTTAAGATTACAGAAGACCACATTTTTTTTCAGTGGATTACTTGCACGGAGTAGTTTTTTACACAAGATAGCAATGTGCGCTCTTAAATTAAATAAAAAGTCCTTTATTAAGTGTTCTCTGCGGACCTTACACAGTTAGCTGCATTTAAAATCACAGAGCAATAGGATGTTCATTTTGGTACCTTGTGGGACAGTGACAATGGGCCCTGTCCCACTCCAAACAACCCATATATAACAGTAATAATATATTATATAATAAGAAGATTATTATAATATATACATCTTGTAAATGTTCCTGTGTGCAAGCTGATTTATTCATGGCAGTCCATATACTCCCTCTCAGTGTCCCATGATCCATTCAGAATCTCTTTTATTATGCGGAAATCTTACCCCCATTTTTACTATGCTGAAATCTCCAGATTTTGCTGGCTTAATATTTTTATGGCAACCATGGTGGCATTTTTTCTGCTGATTACATTTGATAAGTGGAAAACTTATCTAATATATTATTAAATGTGTCACTTTTGAATCATGTAATGCATCCCTTTGTTAATACAATGCCATTTCTTTCAAAGAGGAAAATCTTTACATAAAGCTATACAAATAATAATTACATACTGTATATACTATATGCTAAAATCAAAGCTGTACCGTACACCTATTATTGAAAAGCGGCTCTCATTTTACATAAGGATCGTAATCAGAAGTAATCTGTAGCTTTCACAGTGGGACTTAATAGGAGCACTTCCCCTGTATATATACGCATCTAAAATATATTATATCAATATCTCAAAATTACTAGTACTTTATATAATATTCTAGGTGACAGATACGATTGATAGAAATACAATGTTTAATATTGCTTTATTTTGATGATACTTTACAGCGGACAGTTTAACATATGATGACATTCGTAACTGACCCCTTGGTGGCAGGTACTATGTAGTAGTCTGTGGTCCCCCGAGTGTCTGGATGGCCTGCATGGTGCTTGATCTGGTCTGTGGGTACAGCGGACAGGGACTGCTACATGCATCAGCCAGCTTGTAGGCGAAGGGACAATTCCACTGCATCGACAGGACTGAAATCATGTAAGTCTTTCTCAGGTTTTAGATAACACTGAATGCTGCAATGCCTTGGCTACAGTTATTTCTATGGCGAACTAGTATCAACCGTTCGTAAATGTGGTCACTTCTGTTTTTCCACATAACAACAAAGCTATCATTTACAAAGCTACCCTTTAAAATCTACAGTTGTGTTGTTGTGTTTGTTTTTTTAAACAAATATGAGATTATAAATCAGTCCATATCAATATTTAATTGGATTTACAGCACTAAAATATTATATATCTATAGATATTATATTAATATTATATTATATGAAATACCGTGGTGGCAAAAAGTAATTCAGGTCCAGCCACCAATGTGCAGTTCTCCCCCGACCAGATGAGAGAGGCCATTTTCAGCAGAGGTAAACCTCAACTAATAGAGACAAGAGAAAAAAAATCCGAAAATCACATTGTAGGATTTTTTAATAATTAATTGGTAAATTCCTCTGTAAACTACTATTTGGTCACCTACAACCAAGCAAGATTTCTGGCCCTCACAGAACTGTAACTTCTTCTTTAAGAGGCTCCAATGTCCTCCACTGGTTACCTGTATTAAATGGCATCTGTTTGAACTCGTTATCAGTATAAAGACACCTGTCCACAACCTCAAACAATCACACTCCAAACTCCACCTGGCGCAGACCACTGTGGCGAACTCCGGTCTTGGAGAGCCGCAGCCCTGCAGAGTTCAACTCTAACCCTAATTAAAACTCACCTGCAACTCACCGCCGTCGCTCCTAATACCGGTCAGACCTTGATTAGCTTTGTCCTGTTTTGATTATGGTTGAAGGCCAACTCCTGCGCGCGGCTCGCCCACCGTCCGTTCTCCACCCCCTGTCCAAGCACCAAGAGCTGTCAAAGACCCAAAACAAATGATAAGACCTGCACCATCTGGAATACTGAATCTCAATAGGTAAGCAGCTTTGGTGTGAAGAAATCAATGTGGGAGCAATTATTAGAAAATGGAGGACATACAAGATCACTGATAATCTCCCTTGATCTGGGGCTTCACGCAAGATCTCACCCCGTGGGGTCTAAATGATCACAAGAACTGTGAGCAAACATCCCAGAACCACACGGGTGGACCTAGTGAATGACCTGCAGAGAGTTGGGACCAAAGTAACAAAGGCTACCATTAGTAACACACTGCGCCGCCAGGGACGCAAATCCTGCAGTGCCAGACGTTTCCCCCTGCTTAAGCCAGTACATGTCAAGGCCCATCTGAAGTTTGCTAGAGAGAATTTGGATGATCCAGAAGAGGATTGGGAGAATGTCATATGGCCAGATGAAACCAAAATATAACTTTTTAGTAAAAACTCAACTTGTCATGTTTGGAAGAGAAAGAATGCTGAGTTGCATCCAAAAAACACCATACCTACTGTGAAGCATGGGGGTGGAAACATCATGCTTTGGGGCTGTTTTTCTGCAAATGTACCAGGACGACTGATCCGTGTAAACGTAAGAATGAATGGGGCCATGTATCGTGTGATTTTGAGTGAAAACCTCCTTCCATTAGCAAGGGCATTGAAGATGAAACGTGCTGGGTCTTTCAGCATGACAATGATACCAAAACACACCGCCCGGGCAACAAAGGACTGGCTTCGTAAGAAGCATTTCAAGGTACTGGAGTGGCCTAGCCAGTCTCCGTATCTCAACCTCATTGAAAATCTTTGGAGGGAGTTGAAAATCCGTTTTGCCCAGCGACAGCCCCAAAACATTATCTGCATGGAGGAATGGGCCAAAATCCCAGCAACAGTGTGTGAAAACCTTGTAAAGACTTACAGAAAACATTTGACCTCTTGTCATTGCCAACAAAGGGTATATAAAAAAAAAGTATTGAGATGAAATTTTGTAATCGACCGAATACTTATTTTCCACCATAATTTGCAAATCAATTCTTAAAAAATCCTACAATGTGATATTCTGGATTTTCTTTTCTCATTTTGTCTCTCATAGTTTAGGTATACCTAGGAAATTAACAGGCCTCTCTCATCTGATTTAAGTGGAGAACGTGCACAATTGTGGCTTGACTAAATACGTTCTTTTCCCCACGTATATATATATATACATAATTATATATATATAGTATTAATCAAGTATAATTTTTTTGTTGTATGTAAGGTCCTAAATGCCATGTTGAAACATCAGGGCAAAACATGCTATTTGAAACTGCCAAGATGTCCTTGTTCCCTTGAGGTGGCTAGGAAATACATTGACTACCACACACAAAGATTTGGTTATAAAAAGCCAAATGTGAATTTTGTTCAAGGCTACATTGAGGCTTTGGCAGAAGCAGGTCTGGAGGAGAAGTCATATGATATCATCATGTAAGCTTTCACAGTTTCATAATAGCTGCCTATTTGTGAAGACAAATTACTTCTAAATTCTTTGCTGACACAGAACTGTTTGTTACTTTTTAACATAAACAAGCAATTTATTGTCAGTCTTCGTTCTTTTATTTCAAAAGATCAAACTGTGTGGTGAACCTGTCACCAGATAAAGCCAGTGTCCTGAGGGAGGCTTACCGTGTACTGAAGGTACTTCGATTTCATGCCAAATTCAGTTGTTCTGAATATTTGATCAAATTTTTTAGATCTGATTTTTTAATAATAGCCTAAAACATGCTAACATCTTACTTTCAATATTTGAAATATGGATTTCTTTTGAATAATGGCAATCTTTTGTGCCTTTAGCTCATTAACAAACAAAAAGGATGTTGATCTGCTTTGTCATTAGGATGGAGGGGAACTGTACTTTAGTGATGTTTATAGTGATGCTAGAATCCCCGAAGACCTCAAGGCCAACAAAGTATTATGGGGTAGGATAGAACATCAACTTTTTGTCCAAATTAGCCTGTTTTTTTTTCTTTAAAAAGTCTTGCCTTCCACAAATGAAGGCTTTAAAGGGTCTTAAATCAGAGCAGAAAGTCTTACATTTATTAAGTCACAGCGTTGCATGCATTGCTGAAAATGAAATGAAATCTTCCTCAGTTGTTTTTGTCTTGTTTTCCAATACAAATATCTAAACCTCTTTAAATCAAGATGCATTTATTGGCTAAATGAAGATATGAAGTCTTGTTTTCTGAGGAACTGGACAAAATTAAGTTTATGGCTTCATTTAATTATCTTTAAACATTTGCATTGAAATGTTTCAATGCAAGACAATAATACTAGAAAGAACATCACTTTTTGTGATGTGTTGTCTTAAATTTATTCCTTACACTTTCTTTACTTAGTCTTAAATGTAACTACATAAAACCTGCAGAAACCCTGCTTTCTAAATGTTGCAAGTTTAACTTTTCTTGCGTTAAATGTCACATATAATTAAATGACACTGATTTAGGCTTCTTTGCATGTATTGATCAGGTGAATGTCTCAGTGGAGCATTATGGTGGGAAGACCTGATACGACTGGCTGAAGAGGTTGGGTTCTGTAAACCCAGACTGGTTACTGCTAGTATCATCACTGTGGGCAACAAGGAATTAGAGAAACTGCTTGGTGAGATGTTTGTGTTAAGTATAATTATTGTGTATAATTATTGTGTGTAGAACTACTGAGTTGCCGCCACCGAAAAAAACAACCCAAGCCTCCGTTGCTAATTTGAAAGTGGTTCCTAGTTTAGAATTATATTTAAAGGGGTCATATGATGCAATTAAAATGTTTCCTTTCTCTTTGGAGTGTTACAAGCTCTTGGTGTTATAAAACGATCGTAAAAGTTTGCAAAACTAAGTCTCAAATCCAAAGAGATACGGGTCCTTTATAAAGTTAAGAGGTCAGCCACCGCCCCCCATAAACCCTAGAAAAAAACGGCTCATTCTAACAACCCCCCCAGCTTGTCTACGGTCACGATGTGAGATTTGCACTAAGCGCCGCCGCCATGTTCACGAAGAATGAATGCTTAGACTTGTAATTCTCCGCTGTCAGTATTGTTCTTTGCTTGCCCGCTGCCATTTCGTGAGACTCTGTGTGTTTCGTTGTGAAAGCGAAACTACTTTGTTGGCCTTCCAAAAGAGGAAACAACTAGAAATCAGTAGGTAAGTTGTGTTTACAACACTGTTCCTGAACAGTTTTCCACCGCAGATTCGATGTGTGCCGCCATTTATGAGACGAGGCCCTGTTATGCCGTGATCCGTAGCCTCCCATGCTGATGTCTGTCTTCTATAAAATGTGGGGCGAAATTCCAACTTTGCAAGGACAGACGGTGCTTCTGATTCACCAGCCCTGTTCAGTACGTTTTCAAATTTTAAAGAATTGGGCCACTGACGATTCAAACACGTAGTTTTGGAGCACATGTAGAGTACCTCTACTTTTGGGTTGTATTGTTGTCCTCGTTTTCTCTGATCACAAATGCATACCTGGTGTACTGTGTACCGCTGCGCTATAATGCAAGGCCAAGCGTAAAAAGACGATAAGTCCTTATATCCATAATTGTGTGCCCACAGGATGCAACAAATGCCGTCGTTTCCGTTTGTAATGGTTTTCATTGTGTGTCTCTCTGCTACTGGCTACCTGCATCCCAGTATGGGCTCGTGGGGCGTAACATTTTTTCCGTCACCCACGCTTGAGGTATCAGCCATCAGCACGGCCTGGATAGCTCCATCAAGCATCACCCTTTCGCTTATCAGAACGATGAATTTTGTAAAACTCTATCACCAAAGGCGTGGCTAAGCACACAACAATGGTACAGTTGTGAAAAAATTTTTGTTTTTGAACCTTAACTGCATACACTATTTCAGTCCACAGCCAAATACCAAAATATGTCTTTTAATTGTACAACGTCATATACCCCTTTAAACAAAAAACAGATTCCCATTATCATATACACTTGAATTATGTTTTCCTTTATTTGATATTATTTTTTTAAACTTAATTCTCATAATTGTGTCGGCAATAGTTTTCTTTTGAATTTGATTTTTCTTTCGAGAATACCCATTTGTGTCAGCCACATACCTGCTCTTCAAGTTACCCAAAGGTTTAGGCAGAAGACTCCTTCTTGTCATAGTACAACTGGAGTAATAACAGGTGTGGGGAAAGCTCGAGTTCGCTGGCCAGTAAGCGCTGTTAAGGTGTCGTAGCTACAGCCAGATCGTGCGTACTTTCCTCCTTCGCCTAGCTCTAATGATAATAGTCCCACATGTCCCCCTAAGTTGTCCCCATAGTTACATTCATTATTTTTGAATGATGAAAACGTAATGTTAGAATTAATCCAAATGTGCTTAGCCTGTATTTTAATCAGGCCTCACATAACCTTGTGTATCACCTCTTTTACTTTTGCGTGCTGTTGGCCACTTGTTAATATTAAAATGATCTGGCATATGTACATAAACTGTGCTGTGCTCTAAGGAATTACGTTTACCTATAAAAAGCCCTAAAAAATCTAGCTGTTTGAAACATTTGGACCCAGTAGACTTGTTACCTTTTCTAAGAAAAGGCTGCATAAATTGATCCAAAGTAATAGTACGACATTTATATATGTTACAGGAGATTTGTATGTCAACAGAAAACACAGTTTATTTGAAAACGTACATTTGACCATACTACAAAAATAGGAACAACAGAAAGGTGGTTAAACACTTATAAGTAATAGTAAACTGTTCCTTTAACAGCAACTCATCAATATTAAGTATGTCTGAAGGTCCATTGTAATACTGAGTAAGGGCTGCTGAAAATTCAGCTGCATTCTAGAATAATTACATTTAAAACGCTTGCCATAAATGTTTTTTTTGTTTTCCCTCGACCATAAATGAAAACGCTCTACAAAGACTTCTGTTTCAAAAATGTTCCTTTTTTACTGACCCTAACCTTAAACATTGATGTATGTTGGTGGAACGCCTGAATCATGACACTCTTAGTGTCTTTTTCTCTAGGTAGATAAAAGGAACTGGAGGTGATGGCTGATGTGGCCACCCTCCTTGAGTCAACGTCACAGATTTTCTGGAGAAAGTACATTTCAGCGTCAGGGGCTGAAAATCCTTCGGTCTCTGGAGATCTGGGCCAACCCAGGTAAGTGACTCACTGTTCTTACATTGTTTAACATGCCTATGTTGTCTTGACGTGGTCACGATATTCAGTAGGGTACTGAAACTACTTCGATTTTTTTTAAAGTCAACTTTTGATGTGATAAAGTCGAGTCAAAAGTCGACTAGCGCTGATGACGTCATTATGAACAAATAGACGCTGGAGCTGTGACAAACCCTTGATGCACAGGCTTAGGCATATGACACAAGCCCTGCCACGATGGCTGTTGCTCCTATAACCGCTTTTTTATCCGTTTCTTTTGTCTTTGGTCGTTATAATTTCTACCACAGATTTCGCTCGTTCTAAATCGATACAATACATGTAGCACAGTAAAGATTACATTTACGATGCATTCGTGAAAGAGCCGATTGCGTTGTGAATTACTCTACCATGCAGCGTCTCTCTCACGTAGTATGGAAGCTGTGGATTTTAGTTATTAAGAATAGATTGCTAGAAAATGGTTCATTCTAAGCTATTTTCTTATTGAGAAATCACAGAACATGTTTTTGACAATACAATTCCGTGCTTGATGTTTTCTTGTGCTGGGAGGTTACGAGCTACTGTCTGTCAAGCCTAGTGTGGCTTTACTGCAGCAGCGTCATTAGATTTCGAACGCGATTTAATTTACCTGACAATAAGCTGGTTAAAACGTAGCATTCTCCGGTATAAATTTCGAAGCCTCCGTAATATCACACGTCTGGTGGAGCGTTTTTTTGCAGAAGTATGCTTTAGTGGTCTATTTTGAACTGTTTGGAAACGGAGCGTAAAGGTGGAAGTCCTTCAAAGATTTCTTATCCTGCTGCCCTCCTAATAGAACCTAGCGATTAGTCCGCGTCACTTACACATCAATGGGCAGAGCAATTAGTCGATTAGTCGGTGCAACCCCTAATATTCAGTAACGCACTTAATATATCATGCCTTTGCATAATGGTCAAATTGAGTTTTAGTTGTAACATCAGTTTTTGTTGCAATTTTAGACTAATCAGCTTTCAAAATACCTACTTGCATTCAAAATATTTCTCACTGGACCACTAATTTGCTTTAGTCCGATCACAGACATACAAGGTTATCCAGCTGGACCAAAAAGCCTTGGCCACAGAGGATTGCCCTCCCTTTCAAACAAAGAATGGCATCTTATCAGTGCTGGTGGTGATTCAGTCCCTTCAAACACAAGAAAGGATTATTTAGAATTACTTACAACACCAAAGCACAATTTTAGAAATGCCGACCTAAAGATATAGTTTAGTTTTGGTTTTATTCTTAAAAGTTTTTTGATCTAAAAAGATTCCTGACATGCTTCAGCTGTTTTTTACCTTTACACAAAAAGCCTGTAAATATAATCTCATAGCAATATATCAGAGGCATATGCAGGTCGCTGTACTGTATACTTCAAATCTTTTTTTAATATTATAATGTAATAAGGAAGCATTGCATCCAGATTGATGCTGTTTGTGTTGTTTTAGACCAGAGTTTTTCAAACTTTTCGATACCCTGGCCTCCCAAAATGTGATGGTCCCAGTTAAATGTAGCTATATATCTTCAAGTATAAAAATCCTATGTATTATAATGTGAAAAATACTTTAGTAAAGTATACTCACAATGTATTTATTGAGATCTGGCTGGCCAAAAAAAAGTTATTTAAATAAGCAAATACTGAAGAGTTAAGATTGGATCATTATTGTAGTGATTAACTTGTTTCTGACATGTTATATGTTTAGCAACAATTCTTTTAACCCTAACTAATGCAGTGCATAGATGTTAAACAACCATATTGGAAGACATACTCATGTACATATTCCAAGACAACAATGCCAAGATTCCCCAGGCTTCGTTTATGAAGTGATTCGATGAGCTTGAGGAATTGTTTTCTTGTGTCTGTTGCCTCTTTAAGAAGAATCGCTTTATGTAGCCCCCAATTGTAAGTCGCTTTGGATAAAAGCGTCTGCTAAATGACTAAATGTAAATGTAAATGTGAATAAATTGGTCACCACAGAGTCCTCAGCTTAACCCATATTGAAATTCTTTAGGTTGTGCTGGAGTCAACGTTTTAGGGAGTGGTTTGACTCTCCCATTGTCAAGAACGCAGCCAAAAATGAATCCAACACTTGATGGAAATAAATGGTGTGTTACAGCATGACGTTGTTGAAAACTCAGAGCCCCAAACGAATGCACAATAAAATCAAAGTTAAAGGCAGTCCAACAAAATATTTGAGTGTGCAACTTTTTTTTGGACAGGCAGTGTAAAGTCGACTCCAGCACATCCCAAAAACTTTCAGTGGGGTTTAGGTCAGGCCTCTTTGGTGGCCAATCTTTCACAAATTGTGCCTGATGACTCCTGTCATTGTTACATGGGTACATCTTCCCATATGTTTTTTTTTTTGAGAAATAAAAAGCTACACACTGCATCAGTTAGTGTTAAACATACAACATGCAAAAAAACATAAATCACTGCAATAATGATTAAACCTTAAAATCTTACATATATGTTCAACCCTTGTTATAGACAACTCAGGTTGTGTTGATCAAAGAGATCTGCCTGTACGTTTTGATTCCATCATTTTATGCAGTTCCTGGATGCAACGAATTTTACCGTACCTATGAGGTAATAGGGTGCACTTGCATAATAAATCAGTGTCAGTGAATACCAAAATTGTCAATTATGAATATACTGCACTTTGAACCACTGAGAATCTTCCTCTCTCTCCAGGCAGTGTCAGTGGATCCCTTTGAGCTGGTCCAGCAAGTGTAACTGCTTCCACTGGGGGGTGCTGTGGAGACCAGCAATCATGCTGCCAGTAAATCCCAGCAAATTTCAAAGCAGTATTGTTTGATTTTGACTCGAAAAGAACACATTTGTTGTTAATTGTGACCGTGATTGTGTAAATTTTTTTATATTACTCTATACTGTAATATAGTATTAATTATAATTTTGTGAAAGACAACACAAAGAAAAACAAGAATAAATCAATCAATCTTGTAATGTTTTAAATACATCTGTAATCATACTGATAAATGTATAGCATTGACCAGACCGCATGAGTGGGTTATCACACCGTGGTCGATATAATTTGCATACACATCTAAGCATCACCTGACCCTGATTATCTTTATTGTAATCTGTATTGTATTGCCAAGTTAACTGAAAACACGTATGGTTTATCGAACTTTTGTAATTAAATAACTTTTTCCATTGCTGTAATAAAAATGTTTTTTTTTTAGCTGACTGCCTGGGTATTACTATCAGCTGTGATATACATTTAAATAAATCATTTAATGATACTGACATGCAAATCACCTTTTATAAAATGTAATCTAGCCCTATCCCTTAAACTATCACAACAGGACTTTTTGTTTTTGAAAAAGAACAGAATTTGAGGAACTTATGGAAAATTCTACAGAACCATAAAATGATTGATTTATTCTCATCGCATTTACTGACTGAATTGTCCACGTACCTGTGAAGATTGAAAAAAAAAAAAAACAACCAAAAGGGTGGTGAAAATATAATTCATGATCAGTCAACTTTCCTTTGGTCTGGACTGATCTCTGATCCCTGATAATGATCAAATGTTCAGCTATATTTGAGACTACGCCAGATATTAGTGGACTAGCCGGTTCAGAGGGGGCACGTCTTGCGGTGCTAATGCCCGTTGATCACCTCATATCGACTAATGTATGGACATTAATACTTGGTTGTTATTTCACAATAAATGTATAGCGTTGTTCATTTCTTTAGGATGACTGCATGAGGGCTGAGTTTCTGGGTGTGTATTCAACTATGAGCACTTTTATGACTCGGGTTGATAAAGAACTTTTTTTCTAATTGTTAGAGTATATGGAGGTCATGTTAACCTTTTATCATGCCTTTGTCATATTTTTTTGTGGTCATGTTAACCTTTTATCATGCCTTTGTCATATTTATTTCTACATATATTTATTTTAGTTTAGTTTAAAGATTTTGTGTTACTCTTGTCCCAGACCCAAACATTCAATGTCAAACTATTAAAATCCAACATATGACTTCTTGCATGATATGTGGTGCAGTGGGCTATGCACATGCTTTGGGTCCCTGAGATGTTGGGGGTCCAACCTGGGACATATTGTGATCCCCCTTCCCATTCTTACCCCTACTTTCCTTTTATTTGTTTATTTATTGTTGGCAAAATAAGATATAGTTACATCTTGTGAAACCATATTGTGATCCAAACTATTCAGGTGATATAATTTAGGATACATTATTATGTCCATTTTTTTTTTTAATAATGTTTAAATTCCACAGTGTCATTTGCACCATAGAGTGCTATCGGACACATTCAGACACAATCATTATCCTAAGATGCTTGCCTCCACTTTTGTACATTGTAAGTAGACCAATTAAAGAAACTAGTGAAAAGCGTGATTTAATTTGATTTTCCAGAAGTCCACAGGTCGTCCCTACGCTGTTGAAGAAACACTCTATAATCTTGTTAGTTATTTACTACATTTCGTGAGTGTATCTTGGCGCTATTCAAAGATGCTGTCAGCAAAGATCCCTCTCAAAACACCAAAAACAGTCACGAGGAAACTTCTGTTTGCGCTCATTTGCATTAAGTGCGACTTTTTACGGAGCTCATTGGCTGTAACGGCGGCGCAAGCCCCGCCCCCCGCCCAGCTGCGCCTCTGGATTGGCTGCTCCGCTCGCCTGTCACCGAGACATCAGCGGAGGCACGAGTTCGCGCTGCTCTTGCTGGAGTGTGATCAGTTTCAGCCGCGTAGCGGGACTCAGCGAGACCTGATGCACAAGTCAAGGCGACGCGCAGCGGAGATGAAGCCGGATTGGCTCTGATTTTTAAAAGCCCTTTCATTCAAGAGGCTGTCCATTATCAACATGGCAGAACCGTCGGTTCCAGTACCCCCTCAAAAAATGGCGTCACTTAGCCGGGTCCGAGCCTTTACTCTGATTTTCTTAACTGCAAGCAGTTCTTTAATTACTCCCACAAGTGGCAAGGAAGGAGGGGGAGAGGAGACGGTCATCATCGGGCTGAGACTGGAGGACACGGACGACATTTCCTTCATGGACAGGGGCTATCTGCGGGTCAGCGAGAGGTCTCGGGTGAGATTGAGGGTGTACGGGCAAAACATAAACAACGAGACGTGGTCCAAAATCGCCTTCACGGAGCACGAGAAGAGCCGAGTGATTGGCACCATCGACAGCTCCTCGGGGGACAACAAGAGTCAGGAGGACACGTCGGGCTTGCACCCCTGTGGCATCAGGACCTCGGATATCCTCATCCTGCCCAACATCATTCTAAACCGCAAGACGTCTGGCATCGTGGAGATCGAGGTCAAGCCTCTGCGCAAGACTGAGAGGAGCAAAGCGTACTACCTGTGCATCGCCACTTCCACACCTGCTGCGGCGGGCGCGCACGACCCGTGGACGGAGCACACGTGGATCTATCACGATGGAGAGGACACCAAAGTGATCGTGGTGGAGGAGAAGAAGTTCCTGCTCCCTTTCTGGCTCCAGGTCATCTTCATTTCCATGTTGCTCTGCCTCTCGGGCATGTTCAGCGGCTTGAACTTGGGTCTGATGGCGCTGGATCCCATGGAGCTGCAGATCGTCCAGAACTGCGGGACGGAGAAGGAGAAGAACTACGCCAGGAAGATCGAGCCCGTCAGGAGCCAAGGAAACTACCTGCTTTGCTCGCTTCTTCTGGGGAATGTTCTGGTCAACACCACCTTGACCATCCTGTTGGATGATATCGCCGGTTCTGGATTGATAGCTGTAGTGATGTCCACCATCGGCATCGTCATATTTGGAGAGATTGTGCCTCAAGCGATATGTTCACGACACGGTCTTGCTGTGGGAGCGAATACAATCTTCTTGACCAAATTCTTCATGCTGCTCACTTTCCCCGCGTCCTATCCGGTAAGTAAACTGCTCGACTATCTCCTCGGACAGGAGATTGGCACGGTGTACAACCGAGAGAAGCTCTTGGAGATGTTGAGGGTAACGGATCCCTATAATGACTTGGTGAAAGAGGAGCTGAACATCATTCAGGGCGCGCTGGAGCTCAGGACTAAGACCGTGGAAGATGTCATGACCCCGTTGCGCGATTGCTTCATGATCGCCGGCGACGCCACGCTCGATTTCAACACCATGAGCGAGATCATGGAGAGCGGCTACACGCGCATTCCGGTGTTCGAGGGCGACAGGTCCAACATCGTGGACCTGCTGTTCGTCAAGGACCTTGCGTTTGTGGATCCCGACGACTGCACCCCGCTGAAGACGATAACCAAGTTCTACAGCCATACCTTACATTTCGTCTTCAACGACACTAAACTCGACGCTATGCTGGAGGAGTTCAAGAAAGGTGAGAAAGCGAGAGAGAGCCTTTGATTTGCGCGGGCTGGCGATGTTGCTTGCAGTGAATGTTTTCTTACTAGGCTATATTAGGCAACGTTGCATACAAGTTTTATTGTTTTATTGTGCATCTAGTCAAATTTCAAAGCAGTCGCGTGCCTTTTACGCACAGGCTATTACGCACGACTAAAAAAGTTAATTTCATTCAGAGTTACAGACGCAACATTGCTTATTCTTGGGCAGAAAAAAGTGAATTTTACCTGTTTTGACCAATTTATGTGTATTCAGATATCTAAACATTGATTTGGCAGGCGACCTACGTAGTTCATTCTTTCAGTTCAGTAAGGAAAGGTACTCTTATTTAGATTTATTGATTAAAATAGTAATGCAATACTGTGAGCACATATGATATGTCCCCCATCGTCATATTCATCCCTTGTTATCCTTTAAAATCTTCTGTCTTCCCACTTTTTTATCACCTATAATAATGTAAACTGCCTAAAATTGGGATAAAACGTAACGTTTGAATGTTGCCTTAAAATTTGGAGGAAAATCAGTGGTGCCAAACAAACATACAGTAGCCTACAGCTTGCAGTAATATATACATCGCACTTTTGAGACATTTTGAATTGAATTTCAAAATATTATGTCAAACTGATGGACATAATTAGTAGTAATTTGAAATAATGTGAACTTTAGACAGGGTCTAGTTTATCCATTTCAGAGTTTGCTAAATAGTTCCTCTCTATACCCATTGTTTGCTCCTTCTTGAGTGTTCCTACACTATTTAAAACTATTTGAAGCTTTATTTGACCCTCACTTGCTGCCCCCAGGACCCTGCAAACACATTATAGTATGCCTGAGTGCAGGGAAGTGCTTGCACTAAGTGCGGTATCTTGATGTGCCCTCACATAGCTAAGGGTTAATGCTTGCGGCAGAGGTGAGAATGTAGTGATGCAATGGAAATACACTGCAGGTGTACTCGCAGTTGCTAAAGGATGACTCAGGGGGGTTATTAGGTGTAATGCTTCATAACAACAATCTGTATTTTGTGTTATGTAGGTCAAATCGTGAGAATCTTGATGCAAATTTTCAAAGTAGTTGAAAAATAATTTAGAATTTTAAAAAGGTCATTATTTTGGTGTAAAGAAAATAAGGGAAACTGCATTTAACAACATGTTCCCCCAAACATAGAACATAAGAGTAGATTTGCAGTTTATGGTGCGAATCAGACTCTAATTTACAGACTAAACGTACATTATCATTTTGCATTAGAAGTAAGCTTAATGACAGCATGCCCACTGCAAGGCTGTTTTATTTAAATTGAAAGCTTACAATTAATGCCAAAATGAACTATATTAGTGTATTTGATCATATCATTAAAACATTACATTTTTCATTTTAATATATATATTTTTTGACTGTTCTGGGAAAAGTCGTTCATGATTGCTACAAGAATACTTGGACATTATAAGAATTTTAGCAACCTTGGCTATGATTGTGACTCTTTTGTTCTTGGCTGCTCTCCAGAGGAAACTCACCATTGGCTGTTGGTATTCTAATGACTGATTAGGGGGGTGGGCACAAAGTTTCACGTCAATCTGGCTGTGGTTCGAGCACTCTCTCAGTTCAAAGCGCTTTGTATTGTAAGTCAGTGTTAATGAATCTAATGCCTCTTGTGGAGCTGCACAGCCATCCAAAGTAGGAACAAAATACATCACTCCTGCCAAGCACACCTTCACACTGTAATTTGTTTCTCTTTGATGTTGCTCTTTGAGTGGCAAAAGTTGATTTTTTTATTATTTCTGCTGCTGACTTGCATGATAACTTTGATACTCAATTCTGACAGAAGAAAATGGACTCCGTTGTCTTGTAATGGTCAACTAATTGGGCGTCCAAATGAGAAGGGCTTCTGACTGCAATCATGACCTTGAAGGTCAGCCTTAAAATTCCTGGAGCTACAGACTAGTTCCTGTATGATTGAAATAATTAGTGTGTCATAAAGGGACCCCTGCCAAACAGCAGTTTTGGGTTTAATGAGAATGGCATTGTTCCTCATCTGGGCTTAACCCAAACTGGTGTAGTTCAGGAGGCATTTGTTGCTGCAAAGATTCTTACATGTTGAGTTGAGTGTGTATTTTTTTTTCTCGTAGTATGCTAGTACATGCGGTTTAGTTGTAGGAATATTTCCTATGATAAACAGAGGTGTTTTTTTATTTGCGGGTAATTGGGATAACATATTTAAATACATTAAAGGCTATAAGGATGACCTGCTGGGCCAGGATCAATGTAAGACAGTTAAAAAAAAACTTTCCCTTTTGGGCCAGTGCTGCTATTAGAAATATGACGATTTTTCTACCATTATAAAAATGCCTTGCTTAAAAAAAATTATATATAATATTTATATATATATATATATATCTATATATATATATATATATATATAATATATATATATATATATATAGATTATATATATATATATACTTATTATATATATATATATATATTATATTGGGGTGATGCCAGGATGTTGAACAGGCAAATCAAAACAGTGTGGCTCCACAGCCAACCTAAAAAAAAAAACAAGCCCAATCTCTCGGCAATTCATACATATTTGATGAGGGGGCTAATTTGTACAACCTCATTAATATGAATTTGTATGTTTTGTTAAAATCTTAAATTTTTTACGAGGTGGCAAATTCGTATAAATTCGTGCAAATGACCACCTAACCCCACCCTTAAACCCTATCCCCCTCACAGAAATCTGGCAAAACCGATCAGAATCATCAGAATCAGAAAGAGCTTTGTTGCCAAGTATGTTTGCACATACAAGGATTTTTTTATAGTGTCACAAGCTTCCAGTACACTGAGACAACAACAACACACAGATAATAAAATTAGATGTGAATAAAATACACATGCATAAAAATAAACCACAAAAAAAAAAAGAATAAATTGTATGTAAAGGTGTGCTATAGATGGAATAGGAATAAAATAAAATAAGTTGTAGGGATATACTAGGGTTTAGGGTGATAAATAATTATTAGGTTATTGCACATACTGTACTTTGAAATAGAAAAAGGGGGAAATAACATTTAACTGTTCATGAGGTAGATTGCCAGGGGAAAGAAATCGTTCTTTTGCCTGGCTGTTCTGGTATTCGGTGCTCTGTAACGCCGCCCAGATGGCAAAAGTTCAAAAAGGAGAAGGCTTGGATGTGAGGGATCCAGAGTGAATTTTTGGAGCCCTTTTCCTCACTCTGGATATATACGGTTCCGGGGGGGGGGAAGTGGAGGGCAGGGCGCACAAAGTGAGGGGCGAGTTGGGCAAGCGGTCAACAAACAGGGGGGGGGGGAGCTCCTTGTACGGTCGGTATGATGTCATATTTTGGATCTGACCCAACAACAGTTATTGAAGTGCACAGACCCAGACTCGATGACGGCTGATAGACTGTTTCAGCCAGCTCTGTGGCAGGTTTAATTTCCTCAGCTGGCGAAGGAAGTACAACGTCTGCTGTGCCTTTTTTGCAATGGAGTTTATGTGAGTGTCCCACTTCAGGGCCTGAGAGATGGTGGTGCCCAGGAACCTGAATGTCTCTACTGTCGTTACAGTGCTGTCCATGATGGTGTGTGGGGGGAGTGCAGGGGGTTTTCTCCTTAAGTCCACGATCATCTCCACTGTTTTTGAGCGTGTTGAGCTCCAGGTTGTTTAGACTGCACCAGACAGCCAGCTCTTTGTCTGTAAGCAGACTCGTCTCCATCCTTGATGAGACCGATGACTGTAGTGTCATCTGCATACTTCAGGAGCTTGACAGAGGGGTCTTTAGAGGTGCAGTCGTTGGTGTAGAGGGAGAAGAGCAGTGGGGAGAGGACGCAACCCTGAGGGGTGCCAGTGCTGGTGGTGCGGTTGTTGGATGTGAATTTACCAGTTCTCATTAGCTGTTGCCTATCTGTCAGAAAGCTGTCATTGACAGATAGAGCTAGGGACAGAAAGCTGGGTTAGTTTGGTCTGGAGGAGAGTTGGGATTATGGTGTTGAAAGCAGCGCTCAAGCCACCAACAGTAATCCTCACATAAGGCTCCCTTTTTTGTCCAGGATGTTGCAGAGGAAGTGCAGTCCCATATTGACACTGCATCTCCACCAGCGACCTGTTTGTGCCTCGGTAAACACACTGCAGGGTCTAGTACGGGGTCCAGTAATGTTCCCTTCAGATAAGCCCCCACGTCACCTCTCAATATGATCTCTTCATTCACCTCACTAATTGCAAAGATGGTAGTGTTGACTTAGGGCCAAATGTCTGTAGTCATTTAGTCTTGTAATTTTGGGTTTCTTTGGGATGGGTATGATGGTTTAGCGTTTGAAGCATGAGGGGACTTCGTACAGCTCCAGTGATCTGATGAAGATCTGTGAGAAAATGTGGGCCAGCTGGTCAGCGCAGGTTTTCAGAAAGGTTGGTGTCACACCGTCTGGGCCTGGTGCTTTCCTTCTCTTGTTCTTCCTGAAGACCTGGCGCACATCATCCTCACTGATCTGAAACGTAGGAGTGGGGGAGAGGGGGGTTGCAGGAGGTGTTGATGGTTGTGTGGAGAGATGTTCAGAGCGGGTGTGGGGTGTTAGACTGGGAGTTTCAAATCTACAGTAAAACTCATTCAGGTCTTCAGCAAGTTGTTGATTGCCTCAGTGCTGGGGGATGGTGTCTTGTAGTTGGTGATGTCTTTCAGGCCTTTCCACACTGATGCAGTCTCATTCGCAGAAAACTGGTGTTCTATTTTTTTAGCGTAGTTCCTCTTGGCCACTCTAATCTCCTTGTTCAGTGTGTTTCTGGCCTGATTGTACAAGACTCTGTCCCCCCTTTTGTAGGCGTCCTCTTTGGCCTGACGAAGATGATGAAGTTTTGCTGTAAACCATGGCTTATCATTGTTGAATGTTAAATGAGTCCTGGTAGGGATGCACATGTCTTCACAGAAACTGATATATGATGTTACAGATTCCGTGAGCTCGTCCAGATCGTTGGTGGCAGCTTCAAAAACACTCCAATCAGTGCAGTCGAAACAGGCTTGTAATGCCTGCTCTGTTTCGTTGGTCCACCTCTTTACAGACTTTACTACAGTTTTAGCAGATTTAAGTTTATGCCTGTAGGGGGGGGGGTGCGGGGGGGGGTGAAGAGGGGCGGGATGGACCCGATTCAGTGGTCAGAGAGTCCTACAGCTGCCTGGGACCACGATTGCAATCCTTTATTGTGGACTAACATGGTCCTTATATTACTGTCTCTGGGGACATGTAATATGCCTGTCTTATTTTGGGCAGTTCACAGATGTAAATATTTTCTTTATATTAACTCCCTCCCTAGATGATACCATATTCCTGGTGTTGTTTTCTTTTTCTTTACAGATCCCACTGAGTTTCTGAAGCGGAGCATCCAACGTGTGCTTTGCTGCTGGATGTAAATACTCACGAGAATTACGAGTTACACTCTACCTTTCTTCTGTACCATATAACTTTGCTTACATTTAATGACTAACTCTTCTATAAGTCGGAACCTTCACATCTTCTTTAACGCTGTTACATCTGTACACCACCTTTCGTTGATGTAAAAGCATGTCCTGCCGCCGCGCGCTTTCCCTGTTGATTCTGCATCGCGGTCCGCTCTAAACAGCTGAAAGCCCGGCAGTTGTAGCGCGCTGTCCGGAATGGCGTCATTCAGCCAGGTTTCCGTGAAACACAGAGCAGCAGAGTTTGAAAAATCCTTATTTGTCCGGGAGAGCAGAAGAAGTTCGTCCGTTTTGTTGGGTAAAGAGCGGAGATTCGCCAGATGGATGCTAGGCAACAGCGTTCTGAATCCGCGCTTCCTGAGCTTTCTGAGCTTCACGAGCGCGCCGGCTCACTTCCCCCGTCTGCGCGTCCTGAAGCGCTTGATCAGCGCAGCAGCTCCGCCAAGTACAACGTTCAGCAAAACGTCCGAATAAACGAAATCCGGTAGAAGATTGTGGTGTGTTCTGCCGAATGTTCAGCAGCTCATCCCTGGTAAAACTGATCGTGTTTGAGAAACAAAAAACAGGAAAAACTAACAAAAACAGTACAAACACTGGAGAGCCAAACACTGCGGCTGCCGTCTGCGGCGCCATCTTAGTATCTTATTATCTTAATAGTATCTTATTATTATATGAGTGAGGTTGTACGAATTCATACTAAATTAGCCACCTGGCAAAATACATACGAATTGGTCATGAGATAGTGTTGAAAAATCAATTTTGTTATATTACTTAGAAAGATTTAGAAAGACTGTACACATTTTGTTACAACCTTTGTCTCAGGGTACAACTGACTCCCATTGCTTTTCGTACAGTTTCCTAAAAAATTAACATTCTGAAAAACACTAAACAGTCAGGTAAAAAAAAAATGTAACCAGTCCAACACTAATCAAGAATCAAAGTTTATTTGAAATTGAGATTCAGAAAGGAAAGGAAAATTTCAGTTACTTTTGAGTTTCACAGTAAAAAAACCCCCAAAACATTTCACCCTCACGAGGGTTTAAGAATAAGACAACAAATAGGCAGAGTAAGCACCAACAGCAATTAATACTACTTGCACAAAGTACAAATAATGTAAAATACTATTTATACTTGCACCTCTGACAAGCTGCAATAGAGGATTTAAGTAAGTATGTCAATTTAGTGCGTGCTTACATTTAAAAACTATGCACATGTAGGCAAAACCACATCCTGATTGACCAGCACTTTTGATTCATTTGTCTTGCTTTATCAAATTTCATCAAGCATTTTCTCTATATTCCTTTAGTGCTTAATCTAGGGCAGGAACAGGGTACTGTCTTCTAGCACTTTTGCCTCATCATACTCAATCAGCTGCATGGGATGTAGAAACCATTTTCACTGCAAACAGACAGAACAAAAGTACATAAAGACAAAGGTCATGAAATTAGAGCCCAATTCTCCTGAAATCACTAACCCTTCAGTGCGACTTAGTTCAGTGCCAGCATCGTTATCACCCGCTTGAGGCGATCAATCTGTTAATTTATGCACGATAGGAAGATCTGTTATCTTCTTAAATCATGCAGATGAACTCTTGGCCTTCAGCTCTTTCTTAGCGAGAGACTCCATGCTCGTCATCTGTATCAGCATCTGTTTTGCAATTATGTTTCTGTCATTATGGCTATCTATAATAAAGACTGACTTCATCTTATCACATATTTATGCTGTTATATATTCAAAATATATCACAAATGTCCAGTACTCCATAAAAAGACAAAAATCAGCCTGCATATCACTTATCACTGGGCACGTTATCAGTAGTGATATCTATAGATGTCATAATCCACTGTAATTCATTTACAGTACAGCAATTGCTGTATTTTTGTAACACAGGGCCACTGAAGGTGGTTGGCCTTCACATGAGTTCTTGCATGTGTTGAACCAATCCACCCACTAACAGTGGCGGCTCGTCGGGGGAGGCACAGCTTCCCCATAATTTTGAGGTGAAAATGGTATGTAAATGTGAATAATAAAATTCACAATTCATTTCAGTTCATGTCTCAGAATGTGTATTTTTTGTTTGTAATACCGTAACGTGAAAGTGCTGCTTTTCTATCGCGAATGTGCCAAATCTGCTGATGTAATTACAACCGCTAATGATCTCGTGCCTCCGATGGTAAAAAAAAATTAGCCAATCGGCATCAAGTGTTCACTTTCAGCACTGAGGAGTGTTGAGAAAAGAACCCTTGCAAGGGAGGCTAGCCTCCCTTCTGATATCAACCAATCATCATTGAGAAATAAATTACGTGATATTAGTTTGAACGTCTGCCCCTGCGCTGATAATGTACCAAGTACTTATGATGAGTAGCGATATTGAATATTTGATCGCCAACAGATTTACCAAGCTGCCATTCAAACAGTGTATATATATACAAATTTAGGGAAAACAGCCTAAGCTGGATATAGGCTACAGCAGTCGGCTTAATTAAATGGCGCAACAGGCAGCTCTCTTTTAACACATACTTTTAAGAAGGGATGGATGTTTGCTTCAAGTGATAGGCCAGGTAAGTGAAATTATATTATCTGGCTGTATGTATGTCGTTTTCTTTACGTTTTCTGACTATAAGCAATCAAAAAGCCATTTTAAAGTGGTTAAAGCAAATAATATAATAATAATCATCGGCAGGGATCCCAGACAATACAATTAGTGTGCCTCCTCTATTTTAAAACCCACGAGCCGCCACTGCCCGCTAATGTAGGCCAATCTATTCTTAATTCAGATTCAGCAACCTCCTTTCCTTCTTGTTTTAACATGGGAATTCTTTTACACTTCACTTGGCTTAGTTAAGGCTGCATTATATATCGTAATAGAAAACATCCCTGCTTCTTTTACTATTATACTTAATCCAAACAACATCTTCTTGAATGAAATCGGATTCATTTTTGTGGCATCCTGCATCTTCAAGTTTGATAAGCAATCGACCAGTGATTTCTGCTGAGATTCTGGAGCGTATTCTTGGTAAGACTTGCTTCTGCTTGTAGGGATTATGTGGCAGCATATTGGCAGGAACTGTGCTAAATGCAGTTTGTGGGATCCCCCTTTGAACACACTATAGTTTCACACTCTTAAATATATACTGTATTACTAGGGATGTAGCAATACATTATATCAATATATTGGAATACAGAAATGCAACAATATGTATCATGGATAGCATCAAAACGTAGTGTGTACAGTCTACCCTACAGTTTTAAGGCAGGTTTAATTCAGCATCAAATATGATAAACTCAAAAAAAAAATCACACATTTGAGCTTCCATGTGTATTAATTATCATCAATAAATTAAATTTTTAAACATATGTAGTCAGGGACAGAGTGCAAGCATTCGTATCTAATGAAATTCTGTATTTTTATCCAAGCAGAATAATGAATATTTCTATTCTGGTGTCATCCTTGCTCTGTGCATTAGAGAACAGGACCAAGCTCACCTAGCTGTAATACTAAATTTAGCATTTAATGAACATTACTTTTTGTTAACTGTTCAACATATGTGTTAGAAGTAATAATAATAAAAAAACATAAACAACTATATTTTGGTTTAAGGACGGGAAAAATGGTCGGTGCGCCCGGCGCATGGTCTAAAAGGGTTGTCCCTATGCTCTTAAAGGGGTCATAGGATGCTACATGCACTTTTACAAGTTGTTTGAACTGAAATGTGTGTTGGCAGTGTGTGTACACAACCCACCCTATAATGAAAAAAATCCACCCAGTTTTTTTTTTTTTTATCTGGTTAAATGTTTTCCCTTCTCAAATCGAGCCGATCTCAGATGTGATGACGTCACACAGACAGGCCCCTCCCAAGATAGTTTGATTGACAGTAGCGTTTCAGCACAGACTGGACTGGTGTCTTACCTTAGACCCACCCCTGAGCTGTCATCAGTCTGCCATTGTTTCACCGCTGGGGCAGTTGTAGACAAGAATGGCTCCTAAGAGATTGAGGTGTTTCTGTTGTTGGATGTAATAATGAACAAAGCATTCGTCATTTACTCCCGACATCTGAGCCTCTGAACTCGCAGTGGATATCATTAGGGGGGTTTCAGGGAATGTGCCCCCGATCTACATACATGCGTCTATGTTCGCGCGAATCATTCATTATCCAGCCTCATCTACAGAAGAAGTGAGTAAAATGTTTTGTAATGAATCTTTGCAAATCGCCTTGTCCTAAGAATGTGGCTAATTACACTGAACAAAATTGTAAATGCAACACTTTTGTTTTTGCCCCCCATTTTTCATGAGCTGAACTCAAAGATCTAAGACTTTTTCTATGTACACAAAAGGCCTATTTCTCTCAAATATTGTTCACAAATCTGTCTAAATCTGTGTTAGTGAGCACTTCTCCTTTGCTGAGATAATCCATCCACCTCACAGGTGTGGCATATCAAGATGCTGATTAGACAGCATGATTATTGCACAGGTGTGCCTTAGGCTGGCCACAATAAAAGGCCACTAAAATGTTTGGGGGGTCCGAAAACCAGTCAGTATTTGGTGTGACCACCATTTGCCTCATGCGGTGCAACATATCTCCTTCGCATAGAGTTGATCAGGGTGTTGATTGTGGCCTGTGGAATGTTGTCCACTCCTCTTCAATGGCTGTGCAAAGTTGCTGGATATTGGCAGGAACTGGAACATGCTGTCGTATACGCCGATCCAGAGCATCCCAAACATGCTCAATGGGTGACATGTCCGGTGAGTATGCTGGCTATTCAAGAACTGGGATGTTTTCAGCTTCCAGGAATTGTGTACAGATCCTTGCAACATTTGGCCGTGCATTATCATGCTGCAACATGAGGTGATGGTCGTGGATGAATGGCACAACAATGGGCCTCAGGATCTAGTCACGGTATCTTTGTGCATTCAAAATGCCATCAATAAACTGCACCTGTGTTCGTTGTCCATAACATATGCCTGCCTATACCATAACCCCACCGCCACCATGGGCCACTCGATCCACAACGTTGACATCAGCAAACCGCTCACCCACACGACGCCATACACGCTGTCTGCCATCTGCCCTGTACAGTGAAAACCGGGATTCATCCGTGAAGAGAACACCTCTACAAAGTGCCAGACGCCATCGAATGTGAGCATTTGCCCACTCAAGTCGGTTACGACGACGAACTGCAGTCAGGTCGAGACCCCGATGAGGAAGACGAGCATGCAGATGATCTTCCCTGAGACGGTTTCTGACAGTTTGTGCAGAAATTTTTTGGTTATGCAAACCGATTGTTGCAGCTGTCCAGGTGGCTGGTCTCAGATGATCTTTGGAGGTGAAGATTCTGGATGTGGAGGTCCTGTGCTGGTGTGGTTACACGTGGTCTGCGTGTGTGAGGCCGGTTGGATGTACTGCCAAATTCTCTGAAACGCCTTTTGGAGATGGCTTATGGTAGAGAAATGAACAATTCAATTCACGGGCAACAGCTCTGGTGGACATTCCTGCAGTCAGCATGCCAATTTGCACGCTCCCTCAAAACTTGCGACTTCTGTGGCATTGTGCTGTGTGATAAAGCTATCATTTTAGAGTGGCCTTTTATTGTGGGCAGCCCAAGGCACACCTGTGCAATAATCATGCTGTCTAATCGGCATCTTGATATGCCACACCTGTGAGAATGGATTATCTCGGCAAAGGAGAAGTACACACTAACACAGATTTAGACAGATTTGTGGCAATATTTGAGAGAAATAGGCCTTTTGTGTACGTACAAAAAGTCTTAGATCTTTGAGTTTGCTCATGAAAAATGGGGGCAAAAACAAGTGTTGCGTTTATAATTTTGTTCAGTGTAGCAAGTTTTACGTGATAAACATCTCTCTGAAGGCACCGGAAAGAGGGTGGGGTCAGCATATCTCATTACATTTAAAGAAAATGCACAAGAACCGGCTTGGATTTTTTACATAACACTACCATTTGCGAAATTTTTAACCAACTAGTTTTACAGACGGTTTTGACCAATTATGCGATTGCGATTTTCGATGCAATTATTTTTTTACTAAAGCTCTTTATGTTCTGTATTATCCAACAAAGACAAACCAAGGAAAAATACTATAGTAATTTATAGGAAATACTATAGTGTTTTTGAACCATACTATAGTGAAGTACTTGAATGAATTTGTTGTGGTAATTCTATAGTTGCTGTGGTAATATAACAGCTAGAGTAATATAAACAAATTACTTTACCCAATACTGTACTAAGTTTTCTACAACTATAGGGTGTATTATACTACAATGCACTACAGTGTACTGTAGTAAAACTAAAGTATACTACAGTATTTATTATAGCTTATCAGTTCTATACTATCTAACTATACTATACTATACTAACTATACTATAGTTAATACTACATTATGCTGTAGCATTCATTAACAAAGTGTTGTAAATACTAAAATATATACAGTATAATACACTTTAATATAGTATGGTTCAAAAACACTATAGTATTTGACTATAAATTACTAACCATACTATAGTAAAGTTTATTATACTGTATATATTATAGTATTTACAGCACTTTGTTAATGAATGCTACAGCATACTTTAGTATTAACTATAGTGAACTGATAAGCTATAATAAATACTGTAGTATACTTTAGTTTTTACTACAGTGTCATGTATTGTAGTATAATATACCCTATAGTTGTAGAAAACTTAGTACAGTATTGGGTAAAGTAATTTGTTTATATTACTCTAGCTGTTATATTACCACAGCAACTATAGAATTGCCACAACAAATTAATTTAAGTGCTTTATAGTATGGTTCAAAAACACTATATTTACTATAAATTACTATAGTATTTTTTCATATGGGAAGCTATAAATCATTGTATAGTATGACCAACACACTATTAGATAGATTAAACATAAATGTTATTTTCTGTAGGCCAGGTCTATATGCTGCGATGAAATTAGGTGTTGCATGAATTGATATGAATGACATTTAACAACTACTATCACAGTAGTATATTGACTGATTTGTTGAACTTCCAACGTTGTAAGCATGTAATAATTATGACAACATAAATCACTGACAAATAAGCCTGGTGTAAACATTTAATATGAAATTCAGTAACAAATCACACTATCTAAAGTAGATTGCAGAAATATAAAAACAAATCTGTTGCTTTACCACACTACTTTAGGTAATTCAAAGTCACTGTAATAAACATATGTAAACATGTGGACTGCACTAAACACAATCGGTTAACTTTAGACCAGTGGTTCTCAAATTTTTTGGTAGCGCCCCCCTTTAAACCTATAAAAAAAATCTGATTTGCAATGGTCACTTTGTCGCGTCCAGTGTAGAGCTGTTGCGGCGCGACGCAACAACTGTAGTGTCCGGTACACAGACTCTCTATAGACACAGTGAGTGAAGCCGAGAGCAAGATATATGCCTCATCATATTTTCTGCATTTAGCTTTTGAATGTCCAGCACCTGCCTGGGTCTGTGCGACTATCTATGGCTTTTCTCTTCGCTTTCATAAACCGATCCATCTCCCATTCTAAGTTACGTCCTTTGGCTGTTTATTGTTTTATTTCTTTTCTTTTTCTGCTGATGGCCCACGCTCGACTTGAAGCAGCACTGCTTAGATCGATCGGTGTGTGTCATCAAAGTACTGCGAGAGCTATAAGAGAGTGCGTACGTCTCCTTATGCTTTCTCTCGCAGTATTTGATGTCATATACACAGATCAATCTTTAAGTTGAACACACCTCTTTACTCTCACGTGTCACGTGACCGTGTAATCGCAGCCTCTGCAATTGAAAAATTGTGTTTTTTCATATCGCGATGATATCGCAAATGCAATTAATCGTTCAGGCCTACATGCAATGACTGTTGGTAGGATGTTCTTTTTATGAAATGCTGTTTTGGTTTTACGTCAGATGTAACGGGACACACACCTTTCAAAATGTTCAACTTTTGTCTCATCAGTCCACAGAATATTTGCCCAAAAGTCTTGGTGATAATCAAGATATTTTGGGCAAATTGTGTTCTTTTTGGTCAGCAGTGACTTTTGCCTTGGAACTCTCCCATAGATGCGTTTTTTGCCCAGTCTCTTTCTTATTGTTGAATCATGAACACTGACCTTAATTGAGGCAATTGAGGCCTGCAGTTCTTTAGATGTTGATCTGGGTTCTTTTATGACCTCTTGGAAGAGTCGTCGTTGCGCTCTTGGAGTAATATTGGTAGGCCGGCCACTCCTGGGAAGGTTCATCACTGTTCTAAGTTTTCTCCATTTGTGCAAAATGGTTCTGAGCGTGGTTCGCTGGAGTTCCAAAGTCTTAGAAATAACTTTATAAGCCTTTCCAGACTGATACACTATTTTATTTCTCATCTGTTCTTGAATTTCTTTAGATCGTGGCATGGTGTGTTGCTCTTTAAGCATGCTTCACTTCATCAGACAGATTCTATTTAAGTGATTTATTGATTCAACAGGTCTGGCAGTAATCAAGCCTGCGTGTGGCTAGTGAAATTTAACTCGGCTTTCTAAAATAATGTGGTTAATCACAGTTCTTCTGATTTAAAGGTTTAGTTCACCCAAAAATGAAAATTAGCCTGTGTTTTACTCACCCTCAAAGCATCCTAGGTGTATGTGACTTTCTTCTTTCAGACGAATTAAAAATTGTCCTGGCCCTTCCAATCCTTTCAATGGGGGTAAGCGGGTGTTTGTTGTCAACAGTTCAGAAGAGTTCCTAAAGTGTGCGGGCTCCGTAATAAAACGGCCCTCACTGGCTCTGGGGGGGGGGGGGGAATATTGCTCCTGTACAAAATTCCATGCATTTTTGTAAAATCATATCATTTTCACACCTAATAACACTTTTTTTTCTCACTTTCCGCTGACTGTGGTACGTGGAATCCGTGTCAGGCGGATGCATGTATGACGCGGCGTTGCGTGGTTAGTGACGAACGTGGAGACAAAACAAAACGCCGGTCACGAATTAGAAGCACAAAACGAAGAAAATTTCAGAGTATTTCGATAAAAGTCCATCCAAGAGGAGACTGGTTTTCCTTTGCTAAAGTACGGAAACTTTGCTTCCTTTGCTCCTGCATTTCTCAGAGGCGCGCGCACGACGCCTACGTCCTACGTCATCCGCCGGAATGGCTTCCGCGTATGACAGATAACGGAAGTGAGAGAAGTGTTTATTACGTTTGAAATATGTATATTTATCTTACAAAAATGCAAGGATTTGCTACAGGAAGCCTTTATTCACCGCCCGAAGCAATGTGAGGGATGTTTTATTACGGATGTACGCACTTTATTTCACGTCTTCTGAACTGTTGACAACAAACACCCGCTTACCCCCTTTGAAAGGCTTGGTGGGGCCAGGACAATTTTTTATATAACTCCAATTGGATTCGTCTGAAAGAAGAAATTCATATACACCTATGATGCTTCGAGGGTAAGTAAAACACAGTTTAATTTTCATTTTTGTGTGAACTAACCATTTAAGAGGGGGGGAGGGGGCAATTATTTTTTCACGTAGGGCCAGGTAGGTTTGGACAGTTTTTTCCCTTAATAAATTAAATCATCATTAAAAAACTGCTTTTTGTATTTACTTGCATTATCTTTGTGTAATATTAATTTGTTTGATTATCTGAATCTTTTAAGTGTGACAAATTTGCAAAAAAAAAAAAAACAGGAAGGGGGCAAAAACCTTTTCACACCACTGTATATTTATGTCAGCCCACACAATAATAATCTTTTACATTGTAATCCTTTAATTTTAATATTTGGCATGTTTGTGTGCTGTTGCGTGTCCCTGTGTGTGTAATAAGCAAAGCGTACGCGCGTTGTGGACCCGCCTATAGGCGCATATATAACAAAGAAAAAACATTGCCTTTTTGACTTTAACGTTTTATTTGGTCATGTGTTTCTTTGCACACAAAAAGTATTCTCTTAGCTTCATTAATTACGGTTCAACCACTGGGACTATTTTATCGATATCCTTACTACTTTTCTGGACTTGGGAACATTTAATTTGCGTTGCTGTCTATGCAGGGTCAGAAAGATCTTGCATTTCATCAGAAATATCATAATTTGTGTTCTGAAGATGAACAAAGGCCTTACAGGTTTGGAATGACTTGAGGGTGAGTTATTAATGACAGAACTTTCATTTTTGGGTGAACTATCCCTTTAAAGCACCGTTTATGTCATTTGTAGCTTTGATTTATGTTATCTGTACTATTATGTGTGATCTGCTTCTTTATTTAAATTTTTAATAACTTTAAGATTTCACTTTTTTTTTTAAAGTGAAACTTAAAAAAACGTTATATTAATAAAAAAATGAAATTATATTCATATTTGTCAAAATAAGTCAATCAGCCACACCTATATCACATTATAGGTGTGTGTGTGTGTGTGTTTGTAAGTATAATATATGTATGTGTATGGTATGTTTAAAAGGTTTTGACTTCTAAATTCATACTCTTAGAATATGAGTGCTAGAATTAAATAAGAATAAACTGAAGTGCTGTTGTGATGCATTATTTTGATTTTGTCAGGCTATCTGCAGTAGTAGTCAGTTCTGTCAGGGTTAAATGTTAGTGAGCATTCACTCCATTGTCATTCCATGTGTGCAGCGCAAAGCGCATGCTAAGACGTGGCTTTTCAAATGGCCTACATTCCTCAAATTCTGGTACATGAACATGAAATGGCCTTACAAACCGATTAGTAAAATAATTGAGTAGTGCCAGTGCAGCCAGAGTACCTCCACAAAGTCTGTCTGATCTAACATTTCTAGCCTCTGCTGTGGCTCGCTCATTTCAGCAAAGATAACAAGCTTATACTGATGTTGCACTCAATGGATGAGTGTTTCGAAAAGATTCTTTATTTAGAAGTTTATTGGCAAAATAATTTCTAATAGAGTTAGTTTGAGTCTTTGTCAAATCAAACAGTTGCTGAGTAATGGTCTTTTATGTTTCCTGACTATTATGCAATCAGATTGTTCTCTGATTCAGGCATCTGCTCGTATCCTCACTCATTAATCTGTCTCCGCTTGGAAACTGGAAACCCTTCAGAATCAAACAAACAAATACAAAAATGGAAACATGTGCTTTCCAGAAATACATTTTGGAGGATAGTATTTGTAAAACAGACAGTTTGTGATATTTTGGGAGACAAATTTGACAAATTGTTCAAAGTGATAGGATTTTGTGTAGCTATTTTGAGATTTTAACCAGTTTTATTTTAGTTTTCACATATCATTAATCTTTGTGAAGATCAAAGGAATATTATGTCACTAATGCAGTCTTTTGAGACTTCCTTTAAGCTTCTGCCTAAATTCAGCTTCAAGTCTGCCACTGTACTTAAATTCTTGGAAAGAAAATTTGGATCCAGCTCACCTTCTTTACTGTAATTAAAGATCAAGCGAATTCAGCATAACACTTCTCTTTCAAGCATTAACTCTCGTTCCTCTGCCTTTCTCCCTCTTTCTCTCTACCATCTACTTCACAACACATTCAGAGCCGCAGAACCCACTTGGGTTTCAAAACTGCCCCCTGGCATTCCCAAGCCTTCCGTGCCATGCCCCCTCCCCCCATATTGTCCTTTTGCCCGTTTCCCTCAATGTCGTAAATTACAAGCGACACAAACCCTTGCCTAATGCTCTGGCATGGACATCTTCCAACCAGAGGAGCTCTGGGCTGGCATCATTGATTGCAGTAAGCAGTTCACTCTCTTAGTGAGAGGAAAAACAGCCATGCCAAAACGGGTGCTGCCATGGAGGTTTATAAAATACAGCGCTAGTGTCAGCTAAAGACATGACTAAACTTAAATAACTCACATTAAGCAGTTTATCATGTGAGGCCCAAAACTGCATGGTTGTGGTAAGATGACTTTTGCATTTATTATATTTACAGCCAGTTCTTGCATGTAGTTGTAAAGGCCGAGGCAAGATCATGAAAATGGCCCCCAACATTATTGACAATATTAAAACTCTGTAACCACTACAAAAAATAATAAACAGTTTTTTGAACAGTGTATATTTAGGTGTTATGACTTGTATCAATAATTAAATGTTCATTACCGTTAAGCTTTTATCAGGTCACTGATAGTGTACACACACACACACACACACACACACACATAGACATAAAGGTTTTATACTATACAAACTGTATTTTCTCCCATACCATACCATGGACCAACGTCACCACAAGGACTGATTGGATATTGCCTTCTTTAACTAGGGTGTACCTGAACCACACACACACACAACACACACACACACGCACATAAACGTGAACACAAAAAGTTGGCTACATTAGCCTAGAAGGTTTAAAATGCATAATAAGTTAAATAAAAAAAAAAAATTTAAATAGGACGTACACCTATAGGACAATATTATACAGTATTACGTGGGTGGTGCAAAAAAGTATTTAGTCAGCCACCAATTGTGAAAGTTCTCCCACTAAAAAAGATGAGAGGCCTGTCATTTTCATCATAGGCATACCTCAACTACGAGAGACAAAATGAGAAAAAAATCCAAAAAATCACATTGTATGATTTTTAAAGAATTAATTGGTAAATACCTCGGGAAAATAAGTATTTGGTCACCTACAAACAATCAAGATTTCTGGCTCTCACAGACCTGTATCTTCTTCTTTAAGAGGCTCCTCTGTCTTCCACTGGTTACCTGTATTAATGGCATTTGTTTGAACTCGTTATCAGTATAAAACACCTGTCCACAACCTCAAACAGTCACACTCCAAACTCCACCATGGCCAAGATTAAATAGCTGTCAAAGGACACCAGAAACAAATTTGTAGACCTGCACCAGGCTGGGAAGGCTGAATCTGCAATTGGTAAGCAGCTTGGTGTGAAGAAATCTACTGTGGGAGCAATTATTAGAAAATGTAAGACATACAAGACCACTGATAATCTCCCTCGATCTGGGGCTCCACGCAAGTTCTCACCCCGTGGGGTCAAAATGATCATTAGAACTGTGAGCAAAAATCCCAGAACTACATGGGGGGACCTAGTGAATGACCTTCAGAGAGCTGGGACCAAAGTAACAAAAGGCTACCATCAGTAACACACTGCGCCTCCAGGGACTCAAATCCTGCAGTGCCATATGTGTCCCCCTGCTTAAGCCAGTACATTTCCAGGCCCGTCTGAAGTTTGATAGAGAGCATTTGGATGATACAGAAGAGGATTGGGAGAATGTCATAATATCAGATGAAACCAAAATAGAACTTTTAGGTAAAAACTCAACTTGTCGTGTTTGAAGGAGAAAGAATACTGAGTTGCATCCAAAGAACACCATAACTACTGAGAAGCATGGGGGTGGAAACATCATGCATTGGGACTGTTTTTCTGCAAAGGGACCAGAACAACTGATCCGTATAAACGAAAGAATGAATGGAGCCATGTACCGTGAGATTTTGAGTGAAAACCTCCTACCATCAGCAAGGGCATTGAAGATGAAAATGTGGCTGGGTCTTTCAGCATGAAAATGATCCCAAACACACCACCCGGGCAACGAAGGAGTGGCTTCGTAAAAAGCATTTCAAGGTCCTGGAGTGGCCTAGACAGTCTCTAGATCTCAACCCCATAGAAAATCTTTTGGAGTTGAAAATCCGTGTTGCCCAGCTACAGTCCCAAAACATTACTGCTCTAGAGGAGTTCTGCATGGAGGAATGGGCCAAAATAATAGCAACAGTGTGTGAAAACCTTGTGATGACTTACAGAAAACGTTTGACCTCTGCATTGCCAACAAAGTATATAACGAAGTATTGAGATTAAATTTTGTTATTGACCAATTACTTATTTTCCACCATAATTTGCAAATAAATTCTATAAAAATGCTACAATGTGATTTTCTGGATTTTTCTTTTCTCATTTTGTCTCTCATAGTTGAGGTATACCTTTGTTGAAAATTACAGGCCTCTCTCATTTTTAAAGTGGGAGAACTTGCACAATTGGTGCTACTAAATCTTTTTTTGCCACCACTTATAACATATTACATTGCTACTCACCACTGCTTGTAGAGATAGTACAGGTAACTTGTAAGTTTCTAATGGATGGTCAGTCCACATTTGGTTTTTATGTGTTTGATTCAGTATGTACTTTGTAGCTTAGTTGCTTGATTAACCACTAAGCTGATACCCATTCACGATATTTGTGAAAATATATACACATATAGTTTCGCCTAAAATAAATGTACGGTCTCATCTACTCCATCTGCTCATTTCGTTAAAAGGTTATGATGTTGTATTTGTTATGTTGAATTAAGGGGTGGCAATTTCCAAAATCAGTAATTTTTTTCATGGATCACTATAAATCACGATAGTTTATTTTTCTTTAAATAAGGTCTTTTATGATATTGAAATCTTTGAAACCATAGAATGAGCCATAATTCCTGTCACCAGTGTCATATGTCACCAAAACTAATATTCGCCTAAAAAAAAAATATCATGAAGGACAATAACCGTCAGATTAATACGACTCCGAAAACTAATTCCAGTAGAACAATAATAAGAAATGCTTACATATCTAAATTATCAAATTGCTAAAAAACACGCCATTCTCACGTGTAAATTAAAAATATATTCATTACTAGGCTGTCAATCGAGTACAATTTTTTAATCGTGATTAATCACATCCTGTTCCTTTATTAATTCGCGATTAATAGCACACTTCATGAAATTAAGCTTGGACCATTTTATCTTGTTTCAAATGTTTTTTTTGTCATCATTTGCTATATCCAGCAATGTAAACTAAAAGATTGAAGGGTGATTCTCAAAAGTCTGTATTTTCTGCAAGCTTTTTTCAACATAAATTGAGATGTATTTCCAAAAAAGGACATTTAGAAACTCCAAAAGGACACCAAAGACCCAAATGATACAAGGAGCCCATATAAGCACATATAAAAGAAAAAAAATCTGAATTTTATAGTATGTGTACAGTGCAACGCCAAAGAGCCCTAAACCAATAAAAAAAACCCTAAACCAATCGCCTGCTGACTGCATATATCTACTACAGTACACGGATCCATTCCGTATAACTAAAGACAGCAACATAAACATGACAGATCAAAACATTATCGTGAATGTGTGTAGAAACAACGTGAATATACGGAAATGTCTGTGCCTGTGCATAAACACTGTGATCATCTCGTCAAGAGACCACCCGCATTATTATAACGCGGACTCACGCGTGCTTATTACGACTCCTGTACGCCCCCCGCAATCATCTTACCTTTATTTGCGTCTTCATCATCACAACTTTACTAGCGAGACTAGCAAGTTATCCAGTCGAAACCATAGTTTGCGTCTCATCTGGCCATACAGCTGTGGGAGTTTGTCCGCACAAAGTCAGTCTGTACTTCCACAAGCGCGTACATGTGAGGGCTCTCGCTCTCAGGTCGATCACATAATATGCCGAAGCTCGTGTTAAAGCGCAACACACTGTAAGGATATTCACTGAAAAGCAACAGAGTCCTGTTCTCTCTGCAACATCTGATGTAACAGTCACCGTTTCCTTTGTACGCTGTTTTTGGGACGGATTTGTTTGAATGCGCTACTGATCATTGGCTGAAAACGGCTCCCGAGTTTAGAGCTTAAATGATAGCAAAATTGGGTTTAAGGTTAGAATAGGAAATTGTGCTTCATATTTGCGTAATTGTGTAATTTACCCGCGTTAAAGGATTGTACAATAGCGCATGCCTTAACACGCTTAACATGACAGCCCTAAGTTCTTACTAGGCGTGACCAACTGGGATTAGTGCCAGACATTTAGAGGTTTGTCTCCCTTTTGTTGTGTGATTACCATGAATGAAAGACAGCCGGAATATTAGACTGCTGTCACTTTAGAGTTCCTGGATCCATAGACTAGTTTATCCTTAAGAAATTTTAAATCATTTGAAATGGATTAAAATAATAAACCTGGTAAAAATAACCATCTACTACCTCTAGAAGACAAAGATTTTTCCCGAATAAAGATAACATATTTAATAAAAATATAGCATTAACATTCGGACGGTAATACTGTAACCACCGGGCACTCAGTACATTCTGGAAGCTTTGTGTGCATTGGGAATCATTTTTGTTCTCAAGATCAACCAGGTACATCGGTTACCTATACCTCACCCAGTGAAATGCTGACTATGGCATTGGGCAAAGGAGCATAACCCGCAGGCATTTTGAAATCAGGTCAACGAGTTTAAGTTTGTCGTCGCGGCGCTCCAGTAAAGCTGAAACGCTCCTCCTGTCCGATTCAATTCGTCACAGACCCGACCGTCACAAAGAACCCGATCATGATACAAATGCACATTTCACAAGATCTCAACTAGATTCGACTGCAAGGTTTTGTGAAATTAAATGTTCATTAGTCATTTTCACATTGTTTTAAAGTAGACAATTTACGTAGGTTGCCCCCCCCATGAAATGCTGAGGGCAAACGAGAAAGTATTATAATGTTTTCCTTTCTATTACTAATAATATTAAAGTAATCGTTATAATACTTTTTTGTATACATTTTATTTCCTTTGTTTAACAGTTCTATCTGATCATTAGATAGACATTTATCTGTATTAGACAGAACTGAATGATGACAGCGAACAAAAGGGAGAATGTGAGCGGTGTGTGCTCAAGCGCCGGCGGCTGCCGTTCTCATCTGTCAAAATAAAAATCCCCCGCCTCGAACCATCGGCTAAACCAGAAACCTTAATCGGGCCTCGGCGAGTGCCGATATGGTGAAAATACCCGATACGGCCGATATTCGTCGACCACTAATTGTGTAACGCTTGCAGCCGTTTCGAGACTGAACTGTGATAAGAGAGCTAAGTGAAATAAGCAGAAGCAGACATTTCTGTTTGAGATCCTTCTGCACAACCAACCACGCCGACTAATTCACGAACAATGACTCTCATGAGAGTTTTTCTAACAATCACCTCAGAAATCTTATTATCTAACAACCAGTTAACCTGTTGTTGTGTAGGAGAAGTTTGCACTGACATCGGTTTAAGCTGGAGAATAGCGTTTTTTAGCAAGGAATGAAGTGAGCCTAGGAGCGTATAAGATGGACAAAACGATTTGAAGCTTTGATTGTTCAATTGATTATTGACAAGTGTCATTTCAAACCGTTATTTTATGTGCATTTAACAGTTCTAAAAATTAAAAGTTTTAACATTGAATATTGAAGTTTGACAATTTAACACAGGTGATGTTTTATGCTTTGTATAGACATGGATTTTTTGAAAGCAGCGGATTGTTTTGTTCTGAATTGGTTTAGTTCATGTTATCCCCAAGGACAGTAGTGATGCCACCAAAAGTCAACAAGCATTACTATATTTACAAATTCAAATAGTGTTGTCATATTAGAAGCTCCCATTATCCCTAGTGAACAAATAAATATACTAAAATAATTTGAGTAGTAGTTTAAAATATATTAGAAGTAGTGCTGAGCCATCTACAGATTACGGAAGTATATTTGATTGTGCGCAAAGTTGGAACATTGCAGTATACTTTAGGTACACTTGAATACTGCATTTCAATACCTAGATTATTCAAATATCATACAATCCTCTCAATTATGACTTTAAACACATTTTCGCCTTTAGTATGAAGAAATGTGCATTGTGCCAGGAGTACGTCCCAAAATATGTCCGTAAATATGTTAAAAGAGCAGTCCCATCTGGTTTTTGAAAATATCCTTTGCAGTTTATAACGTCCCTACTCCTTAAGAAAACGTCTGCAAGTTTTTAATCAAAAAAGGCATGGAGCAATAAAGACATTGTCTCTCCAAGAGAAGCGATTCTGACAACCGTAAGAGCGTCAAATGTCGAATCTTTTGCCTGTTATCGGTATACTTCACTGGGTAACACATTTGCATAATCCCCGCTTGACTGCCCAGTCTGACCTGCCCACAAACACTTCAGCTAGTTAATGTGTTTACATCATGTTGAGAAGACGCTGTGTACACGGATACCACATAAATACAATTCAAACCTTTTGTTGTGTGCTTGTCATTTTACCGAGGACTGCTTCTCTAATATTGGCTTTTATCTTCGTTGGCTTCTATCTTCTTCATTTGGACTAACAAGCTCTCCAAACCACAAATTGTAAGTACGATTGATATGTTACGTGTACATTTTCAATTCAGTTTTTGTGCTAATATGTTGATGTATACCTAGTGCAGCTGAGTTTCCAGGACAGCACCGATCGTGCCTGTCCTTCACTGAGTAGTTCTGAGCATTCGCTGTGACCCACTATTCCTAAGAATGGTGTCGATTAATTAGACTGACGTTGTTCTCATACTGTTGTTTAATAATAAGATTTAGTGTAGCGCATCAGACTTTATAAATCTTGAAAATTGCCTGTGATTTTTGCTGCAAACCGGCAGTTCGAGGTTAATACGGGAGAAAACTCTTGTTGCGCCTGTGCATACAGCATGTTCTGGCTTTATCTGATTAAAAGTTAGTCCAGCGCGTATTTTGTCTGTCGTTCTTCAGACATTACAGTGGACATATTTTGTTTTTCAAACTGTATTGTTTCATCAGATAGTCATGTTAGTGCTCGGCTAATGTATCCACCATTATTGGTTTAAGTGTTCACAGTTTAGCAGCTAAAATTTAGCTGTGGGCACAATTCGCTTGCATAAGTGTTTTTGTATTTTAGGTCATTATTATAGAGAACGGATCGGCACTCTATTAGGTTATGTAAAGGTTCTTTGTCATGGTTGCCTTTCTAACTTGCTCAAGAGACTCGCTCTGGTGCCACTCACGCAGGCTTTGGCCTGCTGACCAATCAAGCGAGTGGCTTTATGGCAAGGGATGGTTTTTGCTCCTATTGCTTGGAACGAATCGTTCAACATCATTGCGCAAAGACTAATTAAATGTATCTTGAAAAATTAACAAGTGAAATTTCTGACCTTAGTGCCATTTAAACCTTGTTTAGGTGACCTCAATTTAACACTTTAATACCATATGACCTGCTCTTTAATATATTTGAAATGTACTTTGTAAATAAATGTATTTTAAATATATTAAATATATTACAGATTGGGAACCGCATGGAAATGAAATGACAATGGATGACACAATATTTTTTCTGATGTAGTTTCCATGTCCCTTTAAGAAAAGTAATTTTAAGGGTTTCAAACACACAGTATGCTAAAACGCTGTACGAGGAGTTGTATCTTTCAGTTCTTTTGCAATTTTGTCTGCGTGTAAATGCACCACAGCAAAATAATAACTCCCTTTTCAAGTTCATTAATCCACACAGCATATTAGAGTTTGCAAATATTATTTGTAGCAACTTTGCATCGTCTTCATTCAATTTGCCAGTTTTATCTGTACTTTCTTATAATGCATTACTCCAACAGACTGCCATTAGATAAGATCTCCAAGGACACCTATTAGGATGTTGCTTCCTGAATTAGCCTATCCAAAGTCCTGCAAATCCTGGGAATGGAATGAGGGAGTCAAACCCATGGTGATAAAAAGTTAAGGGAGTAGTATTTTTTTCTATGTAGTGAAATGCACTTGATGAATCCATCCAGTGTTGTTTGAAAATGTTGCTTTGTTAGTGTTATCTCATCTGTAACAATAGTATGGCATTGCTCCATTGCTTATTTTTGTTGATCAATCCGAAAAAAAGTTGAGTAGAAATGTACTGAATCAAGCATTATCTAAAATATTTGCTGAAAGAAACTCACTTATTATATAGTGCACTGCTTGCTGGTTAACAATACCAGGTTGGTGTTTAAAATAGTGGAGAGGTCTTGTGACTGTGTCTGTCTGTGCTCAAATGGCCCCTTAATGATGCTGAATCTGTAAGCAGCATTAACCCGGAGCTCAGGCTCCAGTAACACAATGCTCACAGACAGATCACTGTTTTTCATTGTGAACTGATACAAAGATGTTGGTTGGTTTAGTTACAGAGAGAAGAAATTAGTCCTTTTTAACAAAGGTGCTTGTAGGGCAGTGTAGCAAGTTAACTGACTGTTGCACTCAGTAGTTTGGTTTATATGCAGTTGTTAAACCCCTTCTGAAAAATAGCAATATTGATAACACCATATTGAGCAACTATAGACCAATATCAAATCTTCCTTTTATAGGCAAGATTATTGAAAAGGTAGTCTTTAATCAGCTGAACAAATACTTAAACTCAAATGGATACCTGGACAATTTTAAATCTGGTTTCCGACCGCATCACAGCACAGAGACAGCGCTCATTAAGATTCTAGTACTACTAGATCTCAGTGTTGCGTTTGACACTGTCGATCATAACATACTACTAGAGAGACTGGAAAACTGGGTCAGGCTTTCTGGGATGGTAATCAAATGGTTCAAGTCATACTTAGAAGGGAGAGGTTATTATGTGATTATAGGAGAGCATAAGTCTAAGTGGACATCTATGACATGCGGAGTCCCACAAGGCTTTATTCTTGCACCGCTCTTGTTTAGCCTGTATATGCTCACACTAAGTCAAATAATGAGAAAGAACCAAATTGCCTATCACAGCTATGCTGATGATACCCAGATTTACCAAGCCTTATCTCCAAATGACTACAGCCCCATTGACTTCCTCTGCCAATGCATTGATGAAATTAACAGTTGGATGTGCCAGAACTTTCTTCAGTTAAACAAGGAGAAAACTGAAGTCGTTGCATTTGGAAACAAAGATGAAGTTCTCAAGGTGAATGCATACCTTGACTCTAGGGGTCAGACAACTAAAAATCAAGTCAGGAATCATGGTGTGATTCTGGAGACAGACCTTATTTTCAGTAGTCATGTCAAAGCAATAACTAAATCAGAATAATATCATCTAAAAAACATTGCAAGAATTAGATGTTTTGTCTCCAGTCAAGACTTGGAGAAACTTGTACATGCCTTTATCACCAGCAGGGTGGAATATTGTAATGGTCTCCTCACCGGCCTTCACAAGAAGACCATTCACCATCAGCGGCAGCTCATACCTAAGCCTGCGAGAATTCTGACTAGAACCAGAAAATCTGAGCATATCATACCAGTCCTCAGGTTCTTACACTGGCTTCCAGTTTTATTTAGGATTGATTTTAAAGTACTTTCACTCATTTATAAATCACTCAATGGAATAGGGCCTAAATACATTGCAGATATGCTCACTGATTATAAACCTAACAGACCACTCAGATCATTAGGATCGAGTCAGTTAGAAATACCAAGGGTTCACACAAAACAAGGGGAGTCTGCTTTTAGTTATTATGCTGCCCGCAGTTGGAATCAGCTTCCAGAAGAGATCAGATGTGCTAAAACATTAGTCATTTAAATGCAGACTCAAAACTCATGTTTATCTGTGCATTTATTGAATGAGCACTGTGCAATGTCCGAACTGATTGCACTATATTGTATGTATAATCATTTTCTATTCTTAACTGTTTTAAATTCAGTTTAAACCTCTTAAATATTTTTTTTTTTTATCATTTTCAAAGTTTTAAATTCCTTGCTTTATTGTTGTGATTATTATAATTTTTTTAAAAATTTTTTCATTTATTTTATGTAAAGCACTTTGAATTACCATTGTGTATGAAATGTGCTATATAAATAAACTTGCCTTGCCTTGCCTTGCCTATATCAACAAAGCCATGAGATGAAATTGCTAAATTTGTTTTCTTCAGATGATATCAGTCTTGTTTGAAGTCCATTTGTATTTGTCAGGAAGAAAGGAACAAGTTTAGTGACATGCTCTGAGCAGCTTATATTTAGAAAGTGGGTTGATTTGCAGCAGTATTATCAGGAGGTTGTTTTGGCTGGAGTTCATAGTCACTGTGGGGGTTTGTACTGGGACTTTAAAATTACTTAAAAAAGAATCTATAGTAGACTTGACCTGATTTATTCAGCATTTCTGGGGGTTAAAGAGTTTGTTTTGATTTTTTTCCTTTTTTTCTTTTGATGAGTTGGATTTGATTGACAGCTTAGTATGTTACTTAAAGTATTTTTTTCCACAAGTTGATATGATTCTTTAGGGTCTTAATGAAATGTCTATAACATACTTTGGTTAAAATTTATCAATGGTAGTATAAAACAACACCCTTTTTACCTTGCCAAAAACAGCTCTGTTCTCAGCAAGCCATTTTGTTGCATGTCTCTTTAAATGCTAATGAGCTCTGCTCACCCCGCCCCTCTCTTCCAGGGGGTGAAGAGCTGTTCTCTGAGAGACCGCATTCATCGTGAAACTTGCTAATTAGCACATTATTAGGAAAGGCGATTTGCAAAGATTCATAAAAAACCTTATATTCACTTCTTCTGGACGTGAAGCTGGATCACGAATGATTTCCCTTCAAAAACAAAAGTAATCCACTGCGTCTTCAGCGGCTCTGATGTCGGGAGTAAATGACGACATCCAACAACAAGACACCTCAATCGCTTAGGAGCCATTCTTGTCTACCCCTGCTCCGGCAGCGAAACAATGACTGACTGTTTACAGCTCACTCAGGGCGGGTCTAAGGTAAAACGCTAGTGTCAATCAACAGTCGGGGGAGCGGCCTGGGTCTGTGTGATGTAACACAGCCAGAATCTGAGAACGGGGATTTAAAAAAAAAACACTGGGTGGATTTTTATCAAATAGGGTGGTTGTATACACACACTGCCAAGACACATTTCAGTTCAAACAACATGTAAAAGTGAAGTTTGCATCCGATGACCTCTTTAACGTAGCATTCGTCTTTGATTAGTAATCAACAGCACATTAGTTTCAGTGTTTTTTATTAGGTTAGCAGATGCTTTTTTTCATCCAGAACAACAGTATACTAGTTGCAGGACAGTACCCATTGGAATAGCCAGAGGTTAGGAGTCTTGTTCCAGGGCACATTAATAACAGAGTAACTCTAATTCCTTCAAGCTGTGGTTTTTCTGAACGTGCAGATGCTTAACGATTTCTGTACTACAGCTATGTTGAACCTTTCTAATGAATCAGTGTTTATTGTGGCCTGTGATCCCTTATTGTAAATAAATGTAACTCTGGCAATCTAATGCACCCAGTGTATGAGTTATAGTGTATCTTGTGGGCAAGAACGGTGTTGATGATAAAGAAATAATCTTTAGAAAATCTAGTTTGTAAAAATTTTTTTTGACATTCATTTTAGTTTCATAATTTGAAAAACTTCTATACTATTTTCGAATGAAAGTTTACATTTAATGACAAGTAAAATATAATATAATTTCCTTATACTGTACATTAAGTATATGTGTGTACACATATATCATATATTGTATTATTTTAAGGTAAAAGTATTTTTTAACAATATCATGATTATTAATTCATAAATATCATGAATATTTGGGGAGTTGCACCCCATGTTATTTTACAGTCTGAACTAACCTTAACTTGTCATAAAACGGTCAAATTGCCTGATTTACTAATCTGAGTTTTTTTTTTAAGATTAGTATTTATCTAATATTATTTACTGACCTTGACTGACAGTCAGTGATATCATGCTGGCCTTGACCCACACTCGATGATATCATAGTTCTATTTTTCTGTATATTTGTAGCAGCACATGACTTTGATTTAGCAGACAAAAGCAAATATAAATGGGCATTAATCAGTTTTGCTAATTCTTGTGTTTCTGATTACTACTTTTCTACAAGATGATAAAAGATTATGCCATACGCTAACTTTTTTCCATTTATACCATCCAAAAATATCAAAACTATCAAAATGTGTATATATATATATATTTAGTTAGTTTACAGTTTAGATATATGATTTGAAGTCACCCAGATATTTTTGTCATTTATTTAAATCTAATCTATAGATTAGAGCTACAGTATTTATAGGCTATGGCTACAAAGTTATAAATGCAACTCAGGGTCAAACATCCGGATAGCAATACACAAAGTTCTCTTATGAATTATGTCACTTATTCTGTGATGCTCATTTCCATGGTCCCAGTAGTTGTCAACTAAAATATTTTCTGAGAAGGCTGATCGCTGTCTGAGACAGTGTCCCTGTTGCCTTACGTGACTATTTATGGTGGGAATTACGCTATGGAAAAATATGACAAACTGCATTCCAAGACTTAAACTGGAAATGGTGTAAAAGAGCATACAGTGAGTCTCAGAAGAGCTGAGGGGGAGCAGTAGACGTTCTCATGAAGGGTTGTGGGGCCATCTCACATCCACTCATTACTGCTGAGCTATTATCTGTACCAAATTTTACACGATATATGCATAATTGTTTTATGAGGATGGAGATGACCTTGACGATGATAGTGCTGAAGATAATGATGAATGTAAACTAATGTAACCATGAATGAAGTAAAAATGTAAATTTAGCATGATGTTGCATTAACCTATAATGATTTATATTGACTCAGTAATCATCTTTGTGAATTAGGTTATCTGATGCTTAATGTATGGTTAGGATGAGTGTTAATTTGAGATTTTACAGTGAGTGCTACACAGTGGGATGCAATGGATAAATTGACAGATACCCTAATAAAATACTACACCAGTAAAAATACTACAAAGTACCTTGTAAGTATTACAAGGGATAAGTACTGCAACTAAAAAAGCTACATTAGTGAAGATGCATTGTTTTGGCCAAAAATAGCCTACCCTGTACAGACTGTGACACAAATGCAGACATGTCCACATTCAAGCATTTAAATGGGCTTAAACAGCTTGCTCTTTTTGATTTAGTTTGTATGGTGTTCATTTACGGTAATCAATACTAAAATTCAGCATTAGTAACTTACTTTTTGTGGAATCAGATGCATCCACATTCAAGCTCTGATGATATCCCAGTTTTTGGCTGATTTTAAGCAGATCGTTGAATCAGTGAGTTGAGAACAGCTGATATCGGATCAGTCCAGTTCGCAAAAGAATCATTCAGTGTTATTTGGGAGCCAGTTCATCAGGTTCATTTGAAAGAATCAGGTTGTGCACGAATTGGACATCAGGAATCAGGGTGGCAATTTCTTCTTTCAGTTAAAAAAACAAAGAACAATTTATGATTTTAAGAAATGTAGTGGAGTAAAAAGTACAATATTATGCTTTGGAATGTAGTGAAGTAAAAGTTTCCCAAAATAAAAACAATCTGATGAAGTATACAGTACTTGAAATGTATTTGAACAGTAATGAGGTAAAAATATCCCATTTCTGTCCACTGCTGTACACAAAGCACACATAATATTATATAATCCTGAATATGAACTTACAATTGAGATATACATTTGAAATGAAGTCTTTGTATTCCTGATTTCACATTAGATGCCATGTATTAACCCTTCAAAGAAACAAAATATTAGGTTCTGTACTGCACATGTCGGCTGTAACTTTTTAAAATTTTCGGGGGCAAAATAGATTTGAAAGTGACTTCTGTGTGAGCAATGCTTCACAAATCCCTACACTACTAACAAGCGAACTGTTTGCGCATGGAATTTTGCTAATGTTACGCACCTTCGGAATGTACAATGTAATAAGCGTCAAAGCAATATTAAATCTGCTGGGTATAATTTCTGCAGCAAAAATTATGGAATTGGTATCAGATGGAATTGTATATATAATGACTTGTGTCTATGTTTTCCTCTCTTCGATTATTTAAACAAATATTCATTAGAAACCCCTGCAGTGATTTTCTGGAAAAGCACATCAATCCTCAGAATTCTAAAAATGGTAGTAGCTTCAAATCAGTGAGTTTTCTTTTATTCAAGCTGTGACCTCACAAATAATGAAACCAAATTGTAATCTTTTCTTTTTTTGGGATAGAAATAATCCCTGCAGAGAACAGATGAGAAGCTAATATCCTTGTTTCCTTGAAGGGGTGAGATATGGTGTACTCAAGGGAACCTATGAGGGAAAATACATAAAGTAAACATGTTTTTTTTTCCACTGTGGCCTGAATAAACCCCTCTTTGTGTGCAGAGATTTAATGCTTGAGCACTTATTTATTTAGTCTTGTGGCTTCTACTACCCCTTGACCCTTGCCCTTACGTCCTCTCTTCAAGGGTGATTCATTTCCACTTGCATACAAAGAGTTGACTGATGTTATTAAAACACTGTCTTGTGGAGTTATTTTCTGTGGTAACACTGGTAACCCTTGCTATCAAGTATCTTCATTGTCACATATCAAATAAGAACTAGTATTTCCCTAAGAACTAGTATACCCCTAAGAACTAGTGTAACTCAGGTTCCTTTTGAGATTTAGTTGTTTAAGTTTGTCTGACCTTGAATGAGATTTGTAGATTTAGATTATAGTGTTGTGCAGATGGGTTGTTTGGACAAGAATCTAGATCAGACAAGAGGTTATTGGTAGGGATGAACTGAATTTTCGGCAACTGAAATTATTCAGCCTGAAATAGCCAAAAATAGAGAAAAAGAATAAGCGAAAAGACTGAATAAATTGTACCGAACAATGACGTGACACGATGAAATAGAGGCGCGCACTAATGCAGTAAACATGTCAGCAGTGTGGAAGCATTTAAAACCGTCCGAGAAAGATAAAAAATCATAACAAGCACCGACAGCGAGAGACTGTTTAGTACTGTCAGCATGTCTTTTAGGGCCTTTCGCACCGCGGGAACCTTTTCATAGTACCAGAACTAATGGTGGAACTACCCACTTTTTGCCATTTTCGCACCGCCGGAACTGGGTGCGATTTTAGTACTGGACTGCCTTTTTCGAAAAAAAGAAACCAATATGAGCTCCTACAGCAGGGTCTAACCAGCACAACTGGTACTACTAGTCGTGACGCAAGTAGACATTGATCGGCCAAACGCGTATGAAAACGCCCTCACCGCCATGATTTAAAACGCCGTGTAAACTTACTGTAAACATTGTGTCAACTTATTTCGCAAGTATGGAGAACAGCGATAGATGGACGGACGCTGAAGTGCAGGCACCTGTAGCAAATGTAGCACTGGCAGTTGTCGTTGGAGATTCTTAGTCCTCCTTTCCATTCGTTCAATCGCTTTACGTATACGTCGACAGTCCATGTCCATTATTGTGAAACCCGCGAGATACAACAAATGCACAGCTCCGATCACAGCGTCCTCCATCCTCTTGTTGTTAATGTTGTTCTTCTTTGTTTCTGTTGTTGTACGCCGTGCACAATTTACGACACTGTCGACTGGCTTACCTCACTTCTTAGTACACACTCTCGGTGCGAATGCAACCCTTTAAATTGTACTGGGAAATAGTTCGCACAAAATGGTCCTAGTACTTTAGTACTGTATATTTAGTTCTGGAACTAAAGCGGTGCGAAAGGCCCTAATGAGAAGAGAAAGGGTGGCTGTTGCTGGTTACTGTATGATGATTGAAATTGCGAAATAGCCTTAAACAATAAGTAAATAAACTGCAGAACATTGTTTTCTAATACACGTATGAATTGCATGTATTCAAACAGCGCTGCACGAGCTCACGGCGCGAGGAAAATCTGCGCTTAAACATTTTTTAAAGGCATGTGACAATGTGATACGTGCGACAAACATCTTCCCAAATTCATAATGAGAATAGTTTATAAATCTGTTGTCAACAAAAAATAAGCATTGAGGTCTTCCTGCGGGTTTCCGCCAAAATAAAAGCTTCATCAACATTCATAAATGTTAGTGTTGTAATTTTACTGTTGTTCTGTAAAGTAAAATAAAAAAGTTAGACAATAATAATGATAATAATAATTACAACAGCTAGGCCTTTATTAAAGGAGACATATTATGCCCCTTTTCACAATATGCAATATAAGTCTCTGGTGTCCCCAGGATGTGCCTGTGAAGTTTCAGCTCAAAATACCCCACAGATCATTTATTATATCATTTTGAAAATGTCTATTTTGAGTGGAAGCAGAAACACGTTGTCTCTTTAAATGCAAATGAGCTGCTACTCCCCGCCCACTTTTCCAGAATAGAGCTGCGCCATTATAGCTTGGACTTGCTAAAAACATGTTTTGGTTTTGATTATCATGTTTATCTCGCTGAAATCATGCGTTTTAAACCATATTAGTTTAAACTTCTGATAAACTTCACTAGGGGAGCGATATCAGACGCGTTCGTTTTTCAGCTCTTGCAGAAAGGTCCCAAAACAAGTTACGGATTAATCTTTTAACGGTTCCTTGGTTGTAGATGCACCGGGGGACCGTTTAAGCACTTAAAAACTTCTGGAAAAGTCCGATTTATGATATGTCACTTTGACACATTATTATACATTCAACATAGTGGTTCAATCTGTAATAGATTTTGTATCTGTGGGATAGAAAATTTCTAAGGGTTAAAAGAATTCTCTTCTGCTCAGCAAGGCAGCATTTATTTGTACAGTAAAAAAAATACATGCCTGAATCAAGAAGGGGGCCTCAAAAATGACAAAAAATATTTTACTAACTAATTAATTTTAAGTTAAATTGTGTTTTGTTGGTATGTCTGCTAGAATGTTAAAAAATGTTCAGTGTTTAGGAAATATTTTTAAATTATTGTTTGGGTTTTTAATTTATGCAATGGTGAAAAAAATTGGCAAAATACATGGGGGGAAAAAAACTCGAAAAACCGTATTCATTTGTCGGCTTTGGGCCAAGAATTTCCTTTTCGGTGAATCCCAGTTTTTTCTAACCCATACGCAAATGTAATACGTGTGTATTAAATTGAACACATATGAAATATATTTTTATATTAAGTAAACACATATAAGAAACTGCTTCAGCTGTTTCATATATTAACATATATGTAGTCCTTACAAATATGTATGTTTATGTATTTTTTGCATTTTTGGACATATACTGTATGTTATGTATATTACATAATATATAGATAAATGTTGACAAATGGTTGCCACATATAATACCATACAAATATCATCATATCGATTTTATTAACATATGTACATATACAAATTTTACTAATTTACTAAGGGGATTTTAGATATGTTGTAAACTTACATCTTTATCTGAGAATGTACTTGTATGAAAAATATGTTGTTCTATGGGTATATGCCATTTGTTAAATTTCCTTATGGGATAATAAGACACTGCAATTATTTTTAATAATGTAATTAATTCCAAACTTGGTGATGTAAAAAAAATATAAGATTGCAAACATAAAGTACACTTTTCCCATGCTACATGCTTCATGTTCACTGAAGCCATTGTAGAGGCAAAATAAGGAAAAGAAGATACACACACTCAAGTTAATGCCACACTCCTTAAGCAGAGATTTATACCCAATCATTGTTTGTGTGTTGTCATGGGGTTTGCCACAAGTGCGTCCCAGGCTTCCTAGTATTTCAGCAAATGGCCATCTGCATGTAAACGACCAGCTCTGAGACAGATCAGATCACCCAGCAGTCGCTTTGGTGAGAATATTGCCCAAGTGGAATGGAAACTTCATTTCAGGGCTAATATTAGCCTGGCTCTCTGGAAAATTCTTTCTAAAAGTTCACAAGCTGAGAAAAGGCGAAGAATTTGTTTGGTGTTTTGCTTGACGGTATACACAAAAAGAGTTTGCGCTTTTGTCTTTGGGATATGCATTAAAGCTTCACCCATGTCCTTTTACAGGCTTTCAGTGTTTATTTAGTTGAAGTGAACACCAATTATGAGAAACAGGAGCTTGTTCCATCCTTCTTCGAAAGTCTTTTTAAAAGAGCACAAGGCTTATGACATATTTGTCCACTTCAGTGGATATTTCTCACCAAGACTGGACTACTTTTGTTCAAAGACACAATAGATAATGTTTTGAGACTGAACCCAGTTACTCTAGACCTCTAGACCTTCAATATCAAAGACAAAACACTTCAGTGTTTTGGGAAACAGGGTCAGACTTTTAAACTTAGTAATTTCATGCCAGAGACGCTCTGAGACACTGTAGAGTGTTGATTGTACAGGTACAGAGTGTAATGAAATAACTAGTAAGTGTAGGATTGGTTAAGATCTGGTGTAGAAACCACAGTAGGATTGTTGCTGTTGTCAAACATTTTGATGCTAATACCATTATCAGACGGCCAACAGCCGTTACACACTGTAGGATCTGTGCGTGTGGCCAAAAATGAGAAGTCTGTCATCATTGGCTCCCTCTCATGTTGTTCCAAACCTGTTTGAATGACTTTCTTCTGTGGAACACAATAAAATAACTCAGCATGTGGAAAGGAAATTAGGTCCCAGTGTTATTTTGTTTCTGAACAGAAAATAAAGTTACGCAGGTTTGAAATGACATGAAGTGGGTAAGAGTAAACTTAGTGGACCATTTTTATTTTCAGTACCGTAACATACCTTTTAAGACTTGATTCATTCGATACAGTTAGGAAAACACATTTTTTTTTTTTTTTCACATGTGTAAATATTCCCTTTTACCCATGCACAAATGAAACGTATATCCATACAGTATATGAAATATGTTGTCATATGAAGTAAAAATGTACATTTTGGACATATACTGTATATCATATGCATGCATATCCACCCTAAATGTTATATAAGGAAATATAAAAGATAGACGTGTATTAAAATTTTATAAATTACAAAACAGATTTGTGTATATAAGCGGTTTAAACAAAGTTGCATATATAAATAACATATATATTGTTGACATGTATGGTTGCCACAAACAATACCATATAAAATCATATAAATATTAACATATGCACATATGCACATATACATATTTTAATGGGGGATTTGGTATATGTTATAAACTTAAATTTTCATCTACACAGAGAATTATAATATTTTATTTTAAGTATAAGAAAATTATATATTGCCTTAGTAACATATAAGGCAAGATCACTATTAATATAGGGCAATATACAGGTGCATCTCAATAAATTAGAATGTCGTGGAAAAGTTCATTTATTTCAACTCAAACTGTGAAACTCGTGTAATAAATACATTCAATGCACACAGACTGAAGTAATCTTTGGTTCTTTTAATTGTGATGATACTGGCTCACATTTAACAAAAATCCACCAATTCACTATCTCAACAAATTAGATTACTTCATAAGACCAATAAAAAAAACATTTTTTGTGAATTGTTGGCCTTCTGGAAAGCATGTTCATTTACTGTACATATACTCAATACTTGGTAGGGGCTCCTTTTGCTTTAATTACTGCCTCAGTTCGGCGTGGCATGGAGGTGATCAGTTTGTGGCACTGCTGAGGTGGTATGGAAGCCCAGGTTTCTTTTTTTACAGTGGCCTTCAGCTCATCTGCATTTTTGGTCTCTTTTTTCAATTTTCACCTCTTGACAATACCCCATAGATTCTCTATGGGGTCAGGTCTGGTGAGTTTGCTGGCCAGTTAAGCACACCAACACCATGGTCATTTATTCAACTTTTGGTGCTTTTGGCAGTGTGGGCCGGTGCCAAATCCTGCTGGAAAATGACATCAGCATCTTCAAAAGCTGGTCAGCAGAAGGAAGCATGAAGTGCTCCAAAAAAAAAAGTGCTCCATTTCTTGGTAAATGGGTGCAGTGACTTTGGTTTTCAAAAAACCCAATGGATCAACACCAGCAGATGAAATTGCACCCCAAATCATCACAGACTGGAAACTTAAGACTGGACTTCAAGAAACTTGGGCTATGAGCTTCTCCACCCTTCCTCCTGACTCTAGGTCCTTGGTTTCCAAATGAAATGCAAAATTTGCTTTTATCTGAATAGAGGACTTTGGACCACTGGGCAACATCCCAGTTCTTCTTCTCCTTAGCCCAGTTAAGACGCCTCTGACATTGTCTGTGGTTCAGGAGTGCTTTAACAACAGGAATACGACAACTGTAGCCAAATTAATTGACACGTCTGTGTGTGGTGGCTCCCGATGCCTTGACCCCAGCCTCAGTCCAACTCCTTGTGAAGTTCACTCAAATTCTTGAAGCGATTTTGCTTGACAATCCTCATAAGACTGCAGTTCTCTCCGTTGGTTGTGCATCTTTTTCTTCCACACTTTTTCCTTCCACTCAACTTTTTTGTTAACATGCTTGGATACAGCACTCTTGTGAACAGCCAGCTTCTTTGGCAATAAATGTCTGTGGCTTACCCTCCTTGTGAAGAGTGTCAATGACTGTCTTCTGGACATCTTTCAAGTCAGCAGTCTTCCCCATGATTATGTAGCCTACTGACCCAGACTGAGAGAACATTTAAAGACTCAGGAAACCTTTGCAGGTGTTTTGAGTTGATTAGCTGATTGGCATGTCCCATATTATAATTAGTTGAGATAGTGAATTGGTGGGTTTTTGTTAAATGTGAGCCAAAATCATCACAATTAAAAGAAAAGACTTAAACTACTTCAGTCTGTGTGCATGAATTTATTTAATACAAGAGTTTCACAATTTAAGTTGAATTACTGAAACAACTGAACTTTTCCATGACATTCTAATTTACTGAGATGCACCTGTATGTCAGTACCGTGGGGCGGGGAAAAATAAAAAAGTATTTAGTCAGCCACCAATTTTGCAATTTCTCCCACTTAAAAAGATGATAGAGGCCTGTAATTTTCATCATAGGTTTACCTCAACTATGAGAGACAAAATGATGAAAAAAAATCCAGAAAATCACATTGTAGATTTTTTAAAGAATTTATTTGCAAATTATGGTGGAAATAAGTATTTGGTCAATGACACAATTTCATCTCAATACTTTGTTATATACCCTTGTGAAGACTTACAGAAAACGTTTGACCTCTGTAAGTCTTCACAAGGTTTTCACACATGTTGCTGGTATTTTGGCCCATTCCTCCATGCAGATCTCTTCTAGAGCAGTAATGTTTTGGGGCTGTGGCTGGGCAACACGGACTTTCAACTCCCTCCAAAGATTTTCTATGGGTTTGAGATCTGGAGACTGACTAGGCCACTCCAGGACCTTGAAATGTTTCTTACGAAGCCACTCCTTCGTTGCCCGTGTGGTGTGTTTGGGATCATTGTCATGTTGAAAGACCCAGCCACGTGTCATCTTCAATGCCCTTGCTGATGGAAGCAGGTTTTCACTCAAAATCTCACGATAACATGGCCCCATTCATTCTTTCGTTTAAACGGATCAGTCGTCCTTTGGTTTATCCTTGTTCAGTATTTTTTTATAACAGCCCCAAAGATGATGCTTTTTTTTTTTTTTTTTTTTTTTTTTTCTAACCTCTCCATGCTTCACAGTAGGTTGGTGTTCTTTGGATGCAACTCAGCAGTCTTTCTCCTCCAAACACGACAAGTTGAGTTTTTACCATAAAGTTCTATTTTGGTTTCATCTGACAATATGACATTATCCCAATCTCTTCTGGATCATCCAAATGCTCGCTAGCAAACTTCAGACGGGCCTGGACATGTAATGGCTTAAGCAGGGGACATGTCTGGCACTGCAGGATTTGAGTCCTGGCGGCGCAGTGTGTTACTGATGGTAGCCATTGTTACTTTGGTCCCAGCTCTCTGCAGGTCATTCACTAGGTCCCCGTGTGGTTCTGGAATTTTTGCTCACAGTTCTTGAGATCATTTTAACCCCACGGGGTGAGATCTTGCATGGATCCCCAGATCGAGGGAGATTATCAGTGATCTCGTATGTCTTCCATTTTCTAATAATTGCTCCCACAGTTGATTTTTCACACCAAGCTGCTTACCTATTGCAGATTCCGTCTTCCCAGCCTGGTGCAGGTCTACAATTTTGTTTCTGGTGTCCTTTGACAGCTCTTTGGTCTTGGCCATGGTGGAGTTTGGAGTGTGACTGTTTGAGGTTGTGGATAGGTGTCTTTTATACTGATAACGAGTTCAAACAGATGCCATTAATACAGGTAACCAGTGGAGGACAGAGGAGCCTCTTAAAGAAGAAGTTACAGGTCTGTGAGAGCCAGAAATCTTGCTTGTTTGTAGGTGACCAAATACTTATTTTAAAGAGGAATTTACCAATTAATTCTTTTAAAATCCTACAATGTGATTTTTCTGGATTTTTTTTTCTCATTTTGACTCTCATAGTTGAGGTATACCTATGATGAAAATTACAGGCCTCTCTCATCTTTTTAAGTGGGAGAACTTGCACAATTGGTGGCTGACTAAATACTTTTTTGCCCCACTGTATGACATTGTGTAAGTGTAAATATTTTTTTAAAATATGTAAACAGTTTACATTTTTAAAACAAGAGTGATTTGAGTCTAAACCGACATCTAAACAACTCTGTTACTTCCTAGGTAAATCTCACCTGGCAATAGTCCAGCGGGTTAACAACGAAGGAGAAGGCGACCCGTTCTATGAAGTGCTTGGCATTGTCACCCTAGAGGACGTCATTGAAGAAATCATCAAGTCTGAAATCCTGGATGAGACAGACTTATACAGTATGTGCCATGAAAGACTTGTGTTTTCTTTACAAAGCAGCTTAAATAGTACATTGTAAAATGAAGTGTCTAATGTCGTATGAATGAGTTATACAATAACTCATGTTAATGTTAAACTACCTCACAATTTCCCCAGTCTCTTGCTATGGCATGGTTTTAAGTTGTGACATTTCTTTTAGCTTTCACTTTTAAATTTCACTTAACATTACAGAAACTTCTTTATATATCATTGTAAATATACATTTGAAAATATACGAGGAAAGGCGTTTTACACAGCATTGAACTTTCTTTCCATCATCCCACTTTTCCAACAGCCGACAACAAAACAAAAAAGAAAATCACCCATCGAGAGAGGAAGCAGGATTTCTCGGCTTTCAAGCACATGGACAATGAAATGAAGGTTAAAATATCACCTCAGCTTCTACTGGCTACTCTACGTTTCCTAGCAACAGGCAAGTGCACTGCATTGCTGCTTGATTTACCCCAGTGTGTCCTGTGACTAGTATGGTCAGGCTGCTCACAAAGAGGAGGATCTTGGCCTCTGGGTTTTGGTGAAAGTCGTGCCATGATGTTGATGTTTGTTTTTTTGCATTCTAAGGTTTTGCATTTAGAGAGGAGCAGCTTGTTTGGGTTAGCGTATAAAAGAATGCCTTTGAGCAAACAGCTAAGAGAAAGAATTAAAAACATCTTTGACGCTGGCAAGAGAGCTTTCTCTTTCACTTTTCGGTTTCATAATGTGTGTTTCTCTAAGAAAGGAAAAAGATTTTGTGTAGAAGCCACAGTAGGATTGTTATGGTTTTCTGCTGTGCTGTCAAAGGTTATGTCGCTGTACTGCTTTGACAGATATATATATATTTTTTAAAAGCAGGCTGTGGAAACAATTTGATTAAACATGAAATATCATATTAGATAAATAACATACGCTACAGTTAAAAATTTTAGGGTTGGTAAGATTCTGTAATGTTTTAGAAAGAAGTCTCTTCTGCTCACCAAGGCTGCATTTATTAGAGCAGAAATACAGTAAAAACAGGAATATTGTGCAATATTACAATTTTAAAGAAGTGTTTTCTATTGTAATCTATGGTAAAATGTAATTTTTTCCTGCGGTGCAAAGCTGAATTTTCAGCATCATCACTCCAGTCTTCAGTGTCACATGATCCTTCAGAAATCATTCTAATATGCTGATTTGCTGCTCAAGAAACATTTCTTATTATCCGCTTGTTAAGTCATGACATAAGAAACTTTGTTTCTGGGTCCAAGACTCTTAATTGTTTCACTTGAGAATACGATCTAACAGCCATTTATGAGCACTATTATTATTATTTATTAGCATTTAAAAATATGTATATTAGCACCGTTATAAATGTATATTAGTAACAATGTTTATTGCTTTCTTGTGGCATCTGATGGAGCGCTTGGAACCGGAAGCAGTTTTAAAAATATTTTTAATATATAGGTAAATCTCAGCTGTTCTTTTTTTTCTCTGATTCTCTCTAACTACCACATTTTGTTTCATAAAACTTTTTTTTCAAATAAAATTCCTAATTTTGAATAAAAAGTAAATACAATTATTACCTTGCAACAGACCCATATCTGATATTCTGAAAGCCAGTTTACATTAGACATTATATCTATCTATCTATCTATCTATCTATCTGTCTGTCTGTCTGTCTGTCTGTCTGTCTGTCTGTCTGTCTGTCTGTCTGTCTGTCTATGATTTCTACAAAAATTTTGAAGCAGCACAACTGTTTTCAACATTGATCATGTTTTTACTGTATTTTGTATCAAATAAATGCAGGCTTGAGGAGTATAGGCGAAAACTTATGAATGGTAATGCACATTATATTGTTGTATAACTGCTGGCATGTTCAGGCATTTGGCACAACCTCCTACGAGTCATTTCCCTTTGCTTTACTGACGATCAAGCCACTGTTAAAAGGTCCCAAGGGTGGTTGTGTATAATAGAGACAAAAAGGGCATGCCAAACATATTCTGACTGGAGTTCCCCTTTAAACCTAATACCAGGATTTGGTGAGAACTTTCCTGTGGCTTACGCTAATCATTGATTAACAAATACAATACTATTAGCGTTTCCTGGTCAAGGAGGGACCAGCTGCCAGATTACACAGATACTTGTAAACAGAACAATGTTACAAAGAGTTATTTAGCAACAGACAGCCATCATAATGGACAAAACACTGCATACGTCATTAAATATTCACAGAAACTTTCATGCACACAATTGAAGACATTAAATGGAGTTTAAAAAAATGTGTTTGGTTTCTATGTTTTAGAAGACTTCAAATGGTCAGAGAAGATTCACAAGGCAATCTTTTCACAGATGGATAAGCAGTTATTGAAACTTACTATTTGTCCAAAGAATGCTAGAATGTCATTATCCCAAGGTTTACTAATATACCGTGTGATCTTTTGAAACCAGGAAATGCAATATTACCTTAAAATGGCCCTGAGTTAACATTTTCAAGTGCAAACAACCCACAGGAACACGAAGATGATGATCATGTCTCCTTTTGCTTTACAGAAGTAGAAGCATTTAGTCCAAGCCAGATGTCTGAGAAGATCCTTCTACGTCTCCTCAAGCACCCCAACGTCATCCAGGAGCTCAAATATAATGAGAAGAATAAGAAGGCCATCGAACATTACCTCTTCCACCGCAACAAGCCTGTGGACTATTTCATCCTCATTCTGCAGGTCAGCTTGGTTGTTTGGTCCAGGGCCGCAGAAGGCATAGAGAGAAGGGATTGAGCTTATTAGCCTAGAACAAGCTGGGATTTTCACAAGTATTTAACACGCCCAGTATGAAACGTTTCAACTAATGTCCCTACACTCTTAAAAATAAAGGTGCTTCAAAAGGTTCTTCAAGCGATGCCATAGAAGAACCATTTTGGTTCCACAAAGAACCATTAGGGTCTTTCGCACCGCAGGAATCTTTTCATAGTACCAGAACTAATTGTGGAACTACCACTTTTGGCGTTCGCAACGCCAGAACTGGGTCGATTTAGTACCCCGGGGGGAAAAAACTGGGGGGGGGGCCTTTTTCGAGAACCAAATTTGCTTTTACTCCGGAGCAGGGTCTAACCAGCATAACTGGTACTAATCGTGACGCAAGTAGACATTGATTAGCCAAACGCGTACGAAAACACCCTCAACCGCCATGATTAAAACGCTGTGTAAACATACCATAAGCATTGTCAACTTATTTCGCAAGTATGGAGAACAGCGATTGATGGACGGATGCTGAATTGCAGGCACCTGTAGCAAATGTAGCACTGCCAGTTGTCGTTGGAGATTCTTAGTCCTCCTTTCCGTTCTTTCAATCACTTTAAGTATACGTCGACTTTCCATGTCCATTATTGTGAAACTGCTCCGATCACAGTGTCCTCCATCCTCCTGTTGTTAATGTTGTTCTTTGTTTCTGTTGTTGAAAGCCGCGCACAAATGACGTCGCTGTTGCGTCACTTCCTAGTACACACTGTCGGTGCGAATGCAACCCTTTAAAAACAAATTTTGTTACTGGGAAATAGTTCCCGCAAAATCGTTCCAGTACTTTAGTACTGTACATTTAGTTCTGGAACTAAAGCGTTGCGAAAGGGGCTATTCAGTCAAAGGTTCTTTAAAGAACCATCTCTTTCTTACCTTTTTATAATCTGAAGAACCTTCTTTCGCCACAAAGAACCTTTTGTGAAACAGTTTTTTCAGATGTTAAAGGTTTTTTATGGAACAATTTAGACAAAAAGTTCTTCTATGGCATCGTGAAGCACCTTTATTTTTAAGAGTGTATGTGAAAGAAGAATATTGTAGTGAGTATTGCGAAAGACAACCTAACTTCTAAAGGGAAAAACTGAAACTAAAAATCTCCGTCAGTATTAACAGTATATACTTGAAGTTGCTTAAAAAACATTCCTAGATATATTGAGCGTCTGGTTTTCAATGTAATCTGTTCTCTAAGGGGAAGGTGGAGGTGGAGGCAGGGAAGGAGGGAATGAAGTTTGAAGCTGGAGCTTTCTCCTCCTATGGGATGATGGCTCTCACCGCGACTCCAGGTAAACACAACTAAATCCAAATCTTTTTTTGTTTGTTAAAGAATAGTTCACCCAAAAATTTAAATTACTCATCCTCAGGCCATCAAAGATGTAGATGAGTTTATTTCTTCATGGACCTAAATTTGGCATTACATCACTTGCTCACTAATGGATCCACTGCAGTGAATGGGTGCCGTCAGAATGTGAGTCCAAACAGCTGATAAAGACATCACAATAATCCACAAGTAATGCACGTGGAAAGATGTGTGTTTGAAACAAAACCATAATTAAGACATTTTTAAACTTTAAATCATTGCTTCCGGCTGAAGTCCTCTATCCATAATATTGCTTTCAGTAAAACAAAAAGTCTTGTTTGAATAGGAGAAATATGCACAGATCAAGCACCCTTTACAGAAACAGTCCAAAACAGTTCTAAATAAATATATTGGTGGATTTTGATGTGAGAGGACAACAGAGATTGGACTTTTATGGATAGAGGACTCATATTTTAGCTAGAAAGCAATGGTTTGAAGTTAAAACAACTTAAATGATTAATTTGTTTGATTGTTTTAGCATCTGGACTGGAGTCATGTGGATTACTGTGATGTTTTTATCACCTGTTTGTATTCTCATTCTGATGGCACCCATTCGCTGCAGAGGATCCATTGGTGAGCAACAAGCTTAACTACGTACATTTTGGATGGGTACATTTTCAGCAAATTTTCATTTTTGGGTGAACTGTTCCTTTAAGGAATAATACCGCAATGCAAAATTATCTTGATACCACATGATACACCCACATACCGTGCAATAGTGCAGAAGGTTGTGGGCTGTATTAGTCCAAAAAGTATGCGGGGAAACATACTTTGAAGATCTTTGTACTTTGTACTATTCCCAGTCAGGCATTATTATATGAAGATTGTGATTCAGACATTAAAAAAAATAACAGCATATTTCAGAAGGTCTCATTCCAGAGGTCAAATGGCAAGAGAATTTAGGACTGTCATTAGTCTTGTAGCATTTTAAAAGTACTGATACTGTAATCTGTAGGGGCGAGCAATATGATGGTAAATAGTACATCTGTGGAAGAAGAAACCTGTGAAATGATTACGATTCTGCTATGCTATGTTCATTTCACAGTACACATATTTTTGCACTTATCACCAGCAATACAGAGTGAGTCTTTTTTTATGCTTTTAAAAAAAATGTGGTGTGACAAGATGGATGAATGGAATTGTTGTTGCTATTAATCATAATACACAAATATTTTGCTAACTATTATAGTTTATTAGACATACTCTATAGTGTCAAACAACTTGCAGTATTTGTATATCAAATGTGGCCCATCTTGTGCATTTTATAATGTTTTTACAGTTTTGAGTCATTTTATAAGCTGATGCTTATGCCAGCATTATACAAAAAGTGTTTTTATTTTTTATTTTATTTAAATAAACACTTGTAGCCGATAATAAACAGTTTTAATTATATATAATACATAAATATATATTATATATATATATATATATTATTATATATATATATAAACTATACTTATATATGCAAAAAGATGTTGACATGATATAACAATTTTACTCCAGTAAGTCTGTGACTGCTGACTTTTTGCTAACATACATCATAGTTATACTATAATATACTAGTTATATTATAAAAGGTACAATAGAAATCATAATATTTCATTTATCAAACAGAACATAAAAATACATGAAAGTCTTTGAGGAGACCTCACTAGCGATTTGAATGATGGAGTGCTTTCAGAATTATTATGAAAAGCAGTTTAGAGGAATCAGAAATTTGCAGGAGTTTAGGGGAATGCCACAGAACATAGGTGACCTCTGGTGGTGACAACTTTGGCCTACAGTAATACTAAGAGTGCCTTATTATGGAGGAAAAGAGAATCTTTTCTTATTTTTTCAGATTAAAATAAGTAATATTTAGTGATATCTTTCGGTCCTTTTCCCTTCAGTTCTACCTTTTAGTCACTTTGTAGTTTTGTTTCCCACCTTTTTTGATGCTTTCCTCTTCTTCCTACTCTTTATTCTTCTCTGCAGTTCCTCTCTCACTGTCTCGTACCTTTGTGGTCAGTAGGGCTGAGTCTGTTGCTGGATCTCCAGGTATAGTTAAACCAACATTCTTGACAAGTCATATCATCCTTGTACGGCTCAACATGCGTATCCATAATTTCGATGCTTATTGTCCAGTTGAAGCAATGACCGAATCATTTGTGACTAATCAAACAATGTGAAGGTCAGACATCTGTCTGTGACTCATTGTAAACCGTGCTGTATATTAGAGTAAACCCACAGAATCCCTCCCACACATTCTTACTTTACAGGCCTCCTGGAGTAAAGGGCGACAGCGGGGGCCATACACACACACACACACCTCTGTACATAGTCACCCACACACACATGCACACGCATACTGTTCCCCGTTCTCACATACCTCATGCTGACTACCAGCATGTAGGGTTCATAGTTGGGCCCCTTCAGGCCAGCATTGGAGCCTTGAACTAAAGACGCGGCGGCTCCCTCACTCCACTCACACATCCAAACACGGATTACATACATTCCAACCAAATTGTGGCATTAACACACCCCCGCTTTTGAAACCAGTGTGTGTATACATGCGCATGTGTGTTTATGTGTAAGAGCAAGAAAGAAAGAATAAATGTATGTACTGAAGTGTGAAAGTGTGAAAAATTAAATGTCTGTTAGCAAGCATTAGTGTGTGTGAGTAAAGAGAATGTTTGTGTGTGTGCACTTGTAAATTTCCCCCCTCTTTATGAAGTGGAAAACATAAGCTGTGTTTAATTAAAAACAAGCCAGTCTTCACTTTGAAAGCTCTTAGGCTTTTTATCATACTCTTGCCTAGCGGCAACAATTTACATACATGCAACACCCCCTTCATAAATAACGACACTGTTATTGAGTTCTAAAAAGCCGTTACAAGCTATTATAAAATAATAATATACCATATGCTACTTAGTGTCTCTATAAATTGAGGGTCTAGTAACTGAAGGGACGAGTTTAGTCGCAGCATAAAGACGCAATCCAAGAGAGAGAGCAGTACCGGTAGGCACAAAACATGCAACTGCCAGTTCAAATGTTTTGGGTCATAGTGGTGCGATCTGTGAATATTTAAGTCCATTATGCTCACCAAATGCATTTATCTGATCAGAAATACAGTATTATTGTGAAATATTATTCTATTTATTTTCTATGTGAATATATTTTAATATGCTGATTTGTCGCTCAAGAAACATTTATTATTGTCAATGTTGAAAACAGTTGTGCTGCCATGACACAATTTTTTCAGGATTTTTTGATGAATAGACAGTTCAAAAGAACAGTGTGTGTGTGTGTAACATTATAAATGTATTTACTGTCACTTTTGATTAATTAAATGCATACTTGCTGAATAAAAGTATAAATGAAAGTATTTCTTAAAAAAAGACCCCAAACTTTTGAATGAAATAGTGTACTTTTAAACAGGTTGGAAACACACCGCTAAAGCTCGTGCAAACAGATAGTCCGGCCCCTAACTCAGCGCCACTGGTTGAGCCATTGTTGCTGCATCAGGCTGGTCAAACAACAAGTCAGATAATTAATATTCATGAGCAAGACTGATAAGTTATACATTGCCTTTCAAGATCATTTCTGCACCCCTGATTGTATGTGCTTGTTTTTCAATGATGAAATAATGATGTTTTCCTTTTTCCTGTGCAGAAAACAAATCCCCCCCTCGGTCATTTGGACTGAACCATTCTGACTCGTTAAATCGTAGCGAGCGGATTGAAGCCATCACACCGTCACTGGGCAGCAGTAACCACCAGCTCAATGCCTTCCTGCAGATGTATGTGCCGGACTATTCTGTCAGAGCTTTGTCAGACGTACAGTATATTAAGGTAAACAGAATTGGACAAACACACAAGCTCACTTTCAGTTTCTGCACATTTTCTTGTCATTACAACCAATATACCCGAAACAAAATCATGTAATTCTTCAGAAGCTGTTAATTGCACATTTTTTATACCATTTTGGCACCCATTGTTTGGCTTGGGGCTCAGATTATGGGTCCTCAACTCTGGATCTCAAGATTCACTTTCCTGCAGAGTTTAACTTCAGCCCTAATCAAACACACCTGAGCAAGCTGACCAAAGTTGCAGGTAGGTGTGTTTAATCCAGTTTGGAACTAAACTCTGCAGGAAACTGGATCTTGAGTCCCAGATGTGTTTTTTTAGGACACTCCTGGTCTAAATGTTGGCCCAACCATGCTGAGTTCCATTGGTAGATTGTGTGCTATGGCTGAGTGATGGAACATGGGACTGTGGCTCAGTTACAACCAATGGCTTTGGCTCAAAGACAAATGTGGATTTGAGTGTTAGCACTGGGATAGATATGGACTTAGGCAGTGGGTAGGGGTCTGTGCCAGATGGATACATGGAATGAATGTTCCAAACAGGGTTTTTCACAGCGATTCCATAAAAGAACCATTTTAGGCTCCCCAAATAACCTTTCAGTGAATTTTTTTTTTTTTTCTAGTGTGTGGAAGATTTTAATATTCTGTAGATTCTTTCCCCTCTATAGAACCTTTTTGCTATGAAAAGGTTCCATGGATGTTAAAAGTTATTCATGGAAACATACTGTAGGCCCTGTTTACACCTGGTATTAAGATGCACTTTGGTCGAATTGAATCACAAGTAGACGAGGGAGACACATTCCCATTTACATCTGCTGTTTTAATCCAGACTACTTGCTTAAAATGATAGAAATATCAGTTGTCACTCTGTATCTCCAAATAATATCTTAGTAAGACAATATTTAAATGCTTAGTTGGATCAGAAGCATGACATAATCAATCATGGTAAAGTGGCTTTACAAGGCAGGATGTAGTTTATCTTTAATAAGGTCATTTATCATTTCAGTCTGATATACAGTAAACACTTTATGTGGTTATGAGGGAGTAAAAAAACTACACTGAGCATGTTTCTTTTTGAGGGTAAAAGAGAAGAGTGGACGATGAGCAGATCATTTTGAAATTCCAAAATAAAAGACATCAGAACCAATTTCCAATGGAAATACCAATTTCATATTTCCAGGTTCTCAAAAGTGCAAGTCGTCATCGTTTGGTAAACTTCTATAGTGGTGAATGGAAACTACAACAAATATCATTTTTGGTTTGTCCCAATAGCAAATGAAAAAAATCCATGTATTTCTATGACTTTGCAAAAGAGAATGAGAGAATTCAAGTCACCTTTATTTATATAGCGCTTTTAACAATACAGATTGTGTCAAAGCAACTGAACAGCATTAATTAGGAAAATAGTGTCAATAATGCAAAGTGACAATAGTAAACACTCATTTTTCAGTTAAAGACAGTTCATCATTGAATTCAGTGATGTCAACATCCAGCTCAGTTTTAATAATATCTTTGCAATCATGTCAACGATATCGCTGGAAATGAAGTGTCCCCACCTAAGCAAGCCAGAGGCGACAGCTGGCAAGGACCCAAAACGCCATCGGTGACAGAATGAGAAAAAACCTTGGGAGAAACCAGGCTCAGTCGGGGGGCCAGTTCTCCTCTGACCAAACGAACCAGCAGTACGGAAAAATCTATTTAAGACATAATAAAACAGACGATGAACAATATTAACAGCAATTATTATATGATGCAATCAAACTTATAGCAAAATGTGGTAGTTCTGTAAGTTGTTTCAGGGTTGGCATCATCTGAGGTCCTCTGAGGGGTTGCATCATCTCGTCTCAGGTGTTCTGGATCCAGACTGAAGCTTGTGGGTTAATGCTAGTTTGCCACGGATGTTTAATCCTAGTAAAGACAGAGAAACAAATACAAACATAAGTAGCGTAGCTGCTGTTTCCAACCAAGCAAAAACTGATTGTTTAACCCAAACTAAAGAATAATAATGTGCATTTGATTAGATATAACTGCAGTAAAAGATTATGAGATGCATTATTTGAATGATTGGCCAAAGAGATGTGTCTTTAATCTAGATTTAAACAGAGAGAGTGTGTCTGAACCCCACACGTTATATGGAAGGCTATTCCAGAGTTTTGGAGCCAATTGCGAAAAAGCTCTACCTCCTTTAGTGACTTTGCTATCCTAGGTACTACCAAAAGTCCTGAGTTTTGTGACCTTAGGGAGCGTGATTGATTGTAGCATGGTAGAAGACTAGTTAAGAACGCAGGAGCTAACCCATTAAGGGCCTTATAGGCAAGTAATAATATTTTGTAACTGATACGTAACTTAATAGGTAGCCAATGCAGAGAATGTAAAATTGGGGTAATACCATATTTTCTTGACCTGGTAAGGATTCTAGCAGCTGCATTTTGGACTACCTATAGCTTGTTTACTGAAGATGCAGGACAACCAACTAGCAGTACAGTAGTCCAGTCTAGAGGTCATGAACGCATGAACTAGCTTTTCTTTCCTTGCATCAGAAACAGGTATCATGTTTCGTAACTTGGCAATGTTTCTAAGATGGAAGAATGCTGTTTTTGTAACATGGGAAATATGATTTTCAAAAGACAAGTTGCTATCTAATATAACACGCAGATTTTTGACTGTAGAGGAAGTAACCGTACATCCGTCTAGTTGCAAATTGTAACTAGAGAATGGCTACATTGAATGTACAATCTAAATTCACACTAACCTTATTTTAATTATTTTGTCTTGTTTTAACCCAGTTTTTTTGTAACCCCCTTTTCTGTGTGTTATTGACAGGTAACGCGCCAGCAGTATCAGAACGCCATCATGGCGTCACGCATGGACAAGACGCCACAGTCCTCCGAGAGCGAGTACACCAAAATCGAAATGACTTTGACAGACCTCCATGATGGAGTGACTGATGAAACCGCCACCCTGTTCAACCAGACACAGAACTGTGTGGCCCACAACAAGACGAACCACACAGGCCACAGCGAGGGGGCCATCTAGCCCTCAGTGGGGTGGTGGAGCAAAGCTGATGCTCACCACCCCAAACCACTCCACTCTTGTAGTGCACTACTACTACTGGGACCTGAGCTTGGGTTGACCCAAGGCAAAATGGGATACTCCAGTGGCCCGGTCCGGTCCCATTCATTCAGATAAACCACAGCGTTTATGTCCCCCAGACTATTAAGAGTTTTGAGGATGGACGTTTTTGTGTTTTGACGAGCCCCTAGCTACACTCGAACTGCCCCGTGATGTTCACAAACACAAAAGAAATACTCCAGATGCAGATTATGTAATAGGGTAAATCAAAGACTGCTCCAAATGCTGCTTTGAAGGAAACCGTGAATCGTGAACCAAGAGCATTCTACTCACATATTTATTTATTTTGTATGCATTTGTACATACATGCATGTCTGAGGATATAATTGTCGGCACATCAAGGCCACCCCATTTTTGCCCAGTTGTAAATGTATGTGGTTGTTGCCCTATGAGTGTCCAGATATGCATGCAGCATGCTATATATCTATATATATATATATATAATATATATATGATAATATATAATATCTACATATTCAAAAAATACATCATTGTATATGTATCGGTGAGGGTCTTTTACATGTATATTTCAGAAATGCTTATTTTTAAGCTGGTATATCCCATAGTACATTTTACACCTTTTTAAAAAATGAATCACTCTATTGCCTTAAAAAAAATCATTAATTTTTTAACAAGTGCAATGAAACATTTTATTTAAAAGATGATTTATCATGATTACTGTATTGTACATTATAGTCCTATTTGTATGCATGTATTGTATCACATTTGTATATTTGGTCTGAGATATTTTGGATTCACTTCCAAGGATGAACAGATCCTATTTGTCTGCTTTAAAATGTTTAATTCTATCAAAGGCACAATAACTTTACATTTAAAGCTGAAGGCAGTCTTATTTAAATTAAATGACAGACCTGTCAGGACTTTATGTAAGGGAGAATCAACATGCCTCTGTGCGATTCCTAACTGAATCCAGGCTGTAACAAAACGAGTCTTTACCACATCATTAAAACAACTACTACATTAAATTGTTCTACCCATCATGCGTCTAAGAAAGGTGCCGTAATGTGTAAATGGCTATACTTGTGTGCATTACCTTTATGTATATAATGTTGACTTTAATTTTTATTTATATGAATGCTGGAAACTCCTGCTATGCATGTGTTTAGAATTACACACATTTATACAAACAAAATTCAAATTTGCTGGAAATGTACTCTCCCTAAGGGCCATCCAAGGATGTAGATGAGTTTGTTTCTTCTTTTTTCTTCTTTCTGTAAACAAGATTATTGAAGAATTTTACAATGGATCCTCTGCAGTGAATGGGTGCCGTCAGAATGAGAGTCCAAAATATTATTCGTATCATATAATAATGTTGCTTTCTCCAGTGAAAAACGTATCTGGTCTGAATCAAGAGAGAAATATGCACAGATCAAGCACTGTTTGCATGCAAAAACAGCTCTAAACAAATATGTTGGTTGATTTTGATGTTTGAGTACAATGGGGGGTGAATTTTACTGGAGACCGCAATATTATGGATTATAAACTAATATGTTGGCCAGAAGCAGTGGTTTAAAGTAAAAAAAAAACAACATCTTGATGGATTTGTTTCTTACAAACACGCAGCTTTGCACTTCACAAGACATGTGGATAAATGTGGATGTGGACATACTTGTGGATTATTGTTTTTATCAGCTGTTTGGACTCTCATTCTGACGGCACCCATTCACTGCAGAGGATCAATTGGTGAGCAATGGACGTAAAGCTACATTTCTCTAAATCTGTACTCATGAAGGAACAAAGTCATCTGCATCTTGGATCGCATGAGGGTGAGTACATTTTCAGTAAATTTTCATTTTAGGGTGAACTATTCCTTTAATGATGAACCACTTGTATTTTCTCCGTTGCCGTACTTTTTTTCTTTTTCTTTTTTGACCCAACCGCCAAGATCATCAAACAGCATACAACTTATTCCTATAACTATTCCTATATGTTGTTATAGGTGGCAGCTGCGTGACCCTGTTTCTACAATGTCAGACTTTGAGACTTTTAAGACATTGCCCTTGATGTTTTCATGTGTTCAAATGCTTATTTGAACCACAATAGATTAACAACAGTAATGCATTACTTGTATTATTTATACATGGGTCAGTACCACAGGCAGCCACTGCTTGGCACTGAGGTCTAACAATTTAGCCTAAACCTCGACAAGGTTGTAATCTTAAAACTGTTTCTCTTTATACCAAAGATTTTACTTGAGGTGAGATCAGAGATTGTTGGGCTTTATTTAGTAAATTAAAGCCAACTTTGATTTTTTTTTTTTTTTGCTAGACAGATGCTCTTGTGGGGTTAAATACAGGTTCTGGCTTTTTCTATTTTTTTCTAATTTGCTTTGTTAATGAATTGTAGCTACTTTGTAACTAAAATGTAAACCCTAGGGAGAAAAAATGGTTATAGAAAGTGCTATTAAACATTCATCAGTTTCACTGTGGTACTGTGTTTTGTGCTGTTCTGTCCTAAAAATCAACTGGTCGCATTTTTTTAAACGAAATCCTACAACTGTAAGCTTAAAAACTGTGTCCTAACAACAGATGTACAACATGATATTTCGGTCATCACATCACCCTGGTAACTCTGTCCATTACTTTATCTGCATATTAAAATCAAATATATTCTGACTGACTGTGTTTGTTACATCCCAGCATTTTTGCTTTCAGATGATCTGTCAGGACTGGTTAGGACAGTGTACGGCTCATGTTGCTCAAGAAATTGGTTTGTTTGAGTGTTTCACATCATGTTCCAACATATTTATTTTGTAATATGCAGCATACATATGTGAAGAGGTATTTTAGACAAATGTCACTGTGGAAATCAGTAATAGAATCTGAATGGCCAGCGTATCATCCTAGTTTAGGCTAGTTAGCATGCCATGTTCTTCTTTATTCTAAAACAGAAAACCTGCTATGGCATATAAATGTAGTTAAATGCTAACGAAGTAAACGAGACAGGAGACCAATAGTTATTATGGAAAATTAGTTTTATTTGACATTGCAACGCAATTTCCTATATGTATAAGTTTAGAACTATAAATCAGAAGCTATAATAATTCAGGGAACAATGAAATCGGAGACATGAAATCACGTGCCCTAAACAAACAGCGAAACGAAACAAAAAATTGGATTCATAAATGCCATGTCTAGATCTCTTTTACAGACAGAACAGTTTTGCACCTTTTCCTTTCGCTAAACTGAATACTAGAAAAGTCACAAAAAAGTAATTCATTCAAAAAGGTAAAAAAACCCAGAAAGGAACAAATACTCAGTATATTAGTGAGTTATTGGCACAGTTAACACGCTACTACTGTTTTCTGTAAACTATGCCAAAATATAATATGAAAACATTGGTTCAAACAGAGATATATGCAATGCTACCTATGACTATACTGATGAGACCTTCACCCATTAAAGATGTATCTAGGATACACTACTGGGAAAATTGGACAAATATTGTTTAAACTTAATGCACTTTCTATTATATTATTTTAAAATATAATCTAAGCCAGTTTCCCTTGCATAGACAACTAAAAAGGACAACTGCCAACACTAGTGCAAATTAGCCCAGGACTAGTTTTAATCCATGTCCAGGGAGCTGGCCGTATTATGTATATATACACACCCACAACACTGAGTTTTTATATAAAAAGCGAATGAAAACAGAGGGAAGAGAGATACTGCATCTTTTTTTTAGGACATAAAAAAACACTTTCTCTATACTGTGGTCTCTAAAGAACCAAGAACAAGTATATTTCGAAAGAGCTGCCCCGTTTTAGGATGTCCAGTTGTTTTTACACAAAAAACTGACAAATAAAATATGCATTGTATGTTTAAAAACGTCTCTTTAACTGATTCCTTGGAAACCGACTTTTGAAAACCTAGAAACCATTTTTGGGCCTCACCAAAAACCTTTATATTTTAGACCTACTTGGTCTTCCCTTTTAAAAACTGACAGTCAGACCCATGGAAAAAAACAAAACAAAACAAAACTACATTCTTATAAAATAAAAAAACATACAGTTACAATATGCATACGGGTAATACACATTACACTATGGATTGGGTAGCTTCATTCAAACAGATCCTACATACTATCTCCGAGTAATGCATATAAAAGTCACACTAATCATCCTAATCTACATGTTTCATGCACTTGAAACACTTCCCACAGCTAAAACCACTTCCTCTCTAAACCGTGAACCACCATTATACTCAAAAATAATGTTTATTTCTTTAAAAACTCCACATACTTGCTGTGGAGACACCTAAAAGTCTCTAATGGGACCCTTGAAGCTAAACCGAACACAATTTCTCAACACCGTTTGGTCCACATAGGAGTAAACCATTGACAGAGTTCAAACATTATCCAGGACTGCTTTAATTTCTATAAAAACATTTACCAAAGCAACAGCACTTTCTTTCTCAACCTATCATCTTCACAATGTCCAGCTGTTTACTTCATTGTACTTCTTCTCTCAATTATTTTTCATTTACTGATGTGTAATAAGCTGCTCAGGCCATAAATATTTTTTTTGCATATCAAGGTCACTTACTATATGATATTTGAATAGTTTTCTTATGTTAGGCAGATATTAATGGCATGTTTAATGTTTGAGACAAAACTAGTGTTCTGTTTAGCTTATATAAGAGTATAAAAATACAGTATGTCATTGTTCAATGTGACATTGTTGCCAAAATTAGAGCAGGTACTGATATGATGTCTCTCATTTTGCGCCCTAATACACGAGGCATCTGTTTGCTACTCTGTAGCATTAGCGCTAACCAAAATGTCTGCATTAAAATAGATGAAAACCAAGAGGTTAACAACAAACCTCTAAAAAAAAGCAGCTGCATGCTGTTGCCAAGTAACTGGATTCTTGTGTTGGCTACACTTCCATACACACGTCACAATGAACCGTGCTTCGGTTTTCTGTGCTTCATTCAGATTCTCAACACACGCAGGACTTCAACACAAACATCTTGCCAACATACATAGCTTTAAAACACAAGAGGTTTTTTTTTACAGGAACAGTCTTTGCAGGAGGTAGTAACCAAGCTAATCTGACTGAATGGACTGGCTACTTAAAAAGTTATGTCTAAAGTGTTAAAAACGATAAAACAACAGTAAAATATGACTATAACGTGTATCTGTATGGATCCAATAACCAACTTTAACACTTGTCCTAACAGGCTTGGATTTTCTGAGTCTTTGCCAGCATGCTGTCTGTAAACTCACGAGTTCTACCATCAGTTCACAGTAAAGTATGCATCCCTTCCACTGTGTTTCCATTGGATGTTTATCACATGACATTATGTGCTTTTATAGTGACTGTTTTTGTTTTTTGCATAACTTATGCATTAGTTATCTTTAATGGAGGAAACTGTCAGTTTGGGTGAACTGAAGTCTGGTAAGCTTTTTAAACTTGGTTTGGCAATTATAGTCTACTTCATCCATCCACCTCACACGATATCCTCATCACTCTTATCATCATCACCCTACAGATCTTTACCCTAGGATAGGTCAAAAACATCTACTCTTCCTCCTCCTCTTCGTCGTCATCTTCGTCGTGGCAGTGTGTGATTTCCTGCGGCGGCTGAGCGAACAGGTGGGGCGGTTTGATTTCGCTGATGGAGCGTGTGAGCTGGTTTCTTTTACAGTCGATGTCCTTGCAGTCCACACAGTGGCGGTTGCGTGTGGCCAGAGGAGACTCGGTATCTGTGTCTACGTGAGTGTGCTCCACTGTGGACTCATGGGGCATCTGGGACAGAGAGAAGAGGAGACAGAAACAAATATGTAAACAGGTATGTTAAATAGGGCGCTTGGCACAGAAGAGAGAACCAAGTGAACAGGACAAATGTGGGTGTGTATGGGTGTGTATCCTGTAGGCAGTATTCTGGTACTCATTTCAGAACATGTAACAATACTAGTCTTTTTGTATACCGATACTTCATTAGGACTGAACTTATTCCTGTGGCTGGGTTCTTGATATTTTTTTGTTTTTGTTTTTCAAAGAAGTCTCACCAGGGCTGCATTTATGTGATAACAAAATACAGTAAAGATCCGTACTATTTGTGACTATTATAAATTTCCAAATAACCATTTTCTATGTAAATATATATTAAGAATGTAATTTATTCCTGTGATGCAGTCAAATTTTCAGTGGTCACAAGATCCTTCATAAATTATTCTAATAGAAACATTCCTTATACTATAATTTAAACGGTTTGTGCTGCTTATTATTTTTGTGGAAAAGTTTTTTTTTTTTTTTTTAACACGTGTAAAGACCGAAATGATTGTAATAATGGAAAGTCTTTGCTGTCACTGTTTGAAGCATCCTCGCTGAATAAACAAATTCATTTTCTTACAAAAAAAAAACCTAACATGCCTAGTCATTTTCAAAATGGCAAAAGATATGAACCATAAACCAGCGAATCCCTGGATGAATATAACTGAAAATATCAAATATCGTAGCCATGTTTTTATTAAATCATTGTATTAAAAGTATCACATATCTAGCCATGTGTCAATTAACTGAGCAATAGTAATATTTTGTTACACTTTATTTTAAGGTGTCCTTCTTACACGTTACATATACTTATTATTATAATAACAATACATTTTGCATACTTACATGCAAGTAACCCTAAGCCAAAACCCAATCCTAACCATATAGTAAATACATGTAGTTAACTAATATTACTCAGTACTTAAATGTATAATTACAACTGTAACGAGGATACCTTAAAGGGTTCATATGATGCGATTTCAAGTTTTCCTATTTCTTTGGAGTGTTACAAGCTGATTGTGCATGGATAATATCCCTGAAGTTGCAAAGACTAAAGTTTTAAAACCAAAGAGATATTCTTTATCAAGTTAAGACTCTGCCACGCCCCCCTAAAATTGCTCGTTCTAACACGCCCCCACATACTGTATCTACCTCACTCTGTGGAAATATTTGCATAATGCGGCCCAAATGTTCACGCAAAGAAAGAAGGCTGGTTTCAGTAACCGCAGTTAGTGTTTGAAGCAGCCATGTCAGGGAGACGCATTGTGTGTGTGTTTCTATGCGAGCAAAAGCACTTTATTTTGCCTTCCGAAAGTAGATGCATTTAGGATCTTTAAGATTACTTACAACAGAACAGCAATGCATTTTATGGACGCCTGTTTCGTGAACCTAGGAGAGGAGGTAATTCTGACTTTTGCTATGACAATCTGGCACTTCTGAAACAGCTACTGTAAGTATTTTTGTTTATTAGTTTAGTATTTGCTATTGTGTGTGTTCATCACTGTGTCTGTCACGCGACTCTTTTCCCCTTTCGGGCTTGAACTGATGGTAAAACCAATGACATTATTTACTGTCTTTACATTTATTTTGAAAGATGAAGTTCGCGATTATGGTAAAGAGCGTTACATTTCCGACGAGTGCTTGCTGTTTTCGGCCAATCACAATGCACTGGGGTCGCTGAGACACTCAGAGCAACTGGCGCTTGGTCAAGAGGGACTTTGTGACACACCATTTTGAGGAGGCGGGTCATAGATGACCTACAATAATGTACAGTATTTGAAAATAATGTGTTTCTTGAACATTAAAGCATGTCAACATATTCTGTTACACCAAATACACAAAATAATGATCTTTAAAAAAGCATCACATGACCCCTTTAAAATAAAGTGTAACCCATTTAAGCTACATACATTTTTTTCCATTTATATTGAACACATGAATTGTTTCTATAATATTTTGAAATGGGTATCTGCTATTGTGAACTTCCACTGGTATTTGTATCAATCCAGTCCTGTGTTTATGGGTGGGTGTATGTCCTCACCAGCACGTGAGCGGCTCTGAACAGGTAGCTGAAGGGGTAGTAGAGCAGGTTGATGAATGAGGCAGCATACAGGTCAGCGTAACGCATCACCTGAGACGCAAACAGAGTTTGCCGAGAGCCACTGCGGAACAGACTTCCCATCATCCCGTAGCACATGTCCATGTCATGAGTCACTTTCTGATGACAGAGAAAATCACCAAATCAACATGTCAGTGTTACTTTTTTAAGGTGTTGGTTTTATTTTTATTTTTAGTTGACAATAATAACCCTGTAAAATTTAATACACAGTATAACATCACTTTAGTAGCCTATTAATATTATCTATGGACAACACACAGGGTGGGCTGTTGATTACCATGGAATTAAATTTACAAGACTCATTAGCTACCATTACAAGCGTATTTACTGGAAACACATTTATTGAGAGCATGTCACATATGCTGTTCATAAAAACAAAATAAGACAGAATATTTCTAAAATTTAAAGTCATTTCAAGTTATTGACACTTGGTAAGTCCATACTGTCAACTAAGATAAAAGTTCAGCCGTTTCACATCTAGTAAAATCAGATATAATTGCAATGTTCGGAATGCGAGTGTGTGATTTAGTGGGTCTACCTTCACTCTTCTCTGGATGGCACTGATATCTGGCCTCTCATTGCTGCCCAAATGCCTACAGAAAGAAAGAATGTGAGTGAGAGAAAAGCAATTCGATGGATTTAAAGTGAAAAAGAAGTGAAAAGGGGGAAGGGACAGACACCAGCTGGAGTCAGAAATCGAGAGGTCACTGAGTTAAAGCCTTTGCTTATCAACAGGTGAACTCTCTCAATCTATACCCTGTACAGCGAGCTTGTGCACCAATCAGAATTGAGCAACTGAACAGCGAAACCCTTTTATATTCCAATGTAATTCTTAAATTTGAATTGAATTTGAACTGAGGTAGAAAACACAATGCAAAAATCGAATAAAGGGAGCATGCAAATGGAATGAAATGAATACAGCTGCTGTAAGTCTAAGTTATTTTAATAATAAATGTAACTTGTCACTAATTTCCCATATACATTATCACAAACACAACATATGGATTATTTCGAGAAACATTAGATTACATTAATAATCAGTATTTTAAAAAAACACCTATAGAAGCTTATACTATTTTTTAATTAAAAACATTTGTTGTTCATTATGACAGAAGGACACATAATTTCCCAGAATCCTCTAATTTACTGAATACTATTATGGTGTGTTATGGTGTATAATTGCTGTAATTACTCAAAAGTTCTACTCAGAGCTGTTCACGTAGGCTACTCTGACTCAGAATTATCCCTTTCTATGTCAACACTATTAACGGCAATATGAATTGGTGTAATTTGAATAATCAACAAACAAAACCACAATACAACACCTAACAGTCGATATGGAAATGCCTTGTTTATATATTTTTGTATTAGTTTATCATGCAGGACATTATGCATTAGTTATCCAGCTCTGTGCTAGCTATTTTAAAACTGCATTGTATGTGTTCTATTTTCAGATTAGTCTTGCATTATTAAAACATCAGAATTGATAATTATACAGTCAGACAATCCTAGGAATCATTAAACTGAAATATTATGAGATAACTACTCAACCACATTTTACTGCTGAACCTTTATTATAGTCATATAATATATACAAACTGTAAAAGTCAACATTTATTTGTATAAAGCCATCTAAAAACAACATGATGGATATTTTGTGAATGGTAAATCTGAGTTGTTGGCTGTGTATCTTTTTTTATAATTGCAATTCAGTCAAGTCCACTTCCTGTCAACAACTAGCAGTGTCCATTTCTAAATTCTGAACACACACACACACACACACACACACCACCCACACACACACACACACCATGTGCTGAGGAAGGAACAGAGCAGTTACTCACTTTATAGTTCGGCCAAGAAAATGTCCAAGCCCTGCAGTTCCTCGAACAGAGCTGTGAATGAGAGGGCAGAACCCTGTCATGATTGGGTTTCACATCTCTTTTTCTTAGCCTTTCAAGTGCGACATCTCATCTCACTCTTTCTCTTTCTCTGTGAGCATTCCTTTCTTTACTGAGATTCTCACAAGAAGGTCTTTTTCACACTGCACACATAAGCGTAACTGTGACAGCAGGCACACATTGTGCTTTCACAGTGACAGAACTGCAGCTCTATCCAGAATATAAAGTAAGTTATAGGTTACAACAGTAATATTTACTGTAGTAATGGCCATACTATATAAAATGGTTATTGGAATTTGGCCATTCATAATTATTACAAAACTGGCGATAATAAAATATAATTTAAATGTGAAAAGGGATTACATTTACATCCAAATGGTAATAAATCTACATGGAACACCATAAACTGCTATAAAAACCTATGTTGCAAAAGACTGCATTGATGAATAGGTTTACATTACATAGAATATTTACCATATGAACAACTGCAAGTAGTTCAGCACCTACTTGCAGTTATGCATCATCAGTGTGCTTATAGCAACAACGCTGCAACCTGTTATTATGGGCACCCAAAATAAATATGTGCTGCTTGTTACGTGCAGTGTGAAACAGGCCAATGGCTGATTTTACTGATATATGGCAACACTTACAGCTTTTGTCTGTCCAAACATGCAGCTCCTGAGCCAATTCAGGAATCACCAGGAACGTCCGCCAACCCTGACGCTTCTTGGACTTAAGAATATCTCCAAAAATGTGATCCCCAATGTACACAATATCCTTCCCTTTTGCTCCAAGCAGGTCACACACAATGTCAGAAGAACCTGGGTGGAAATGAAAACACATTAGTCAGAAATGACTAATTTTCACATATACATAAGGCATACTCAATACTCAGCATAGAAAAAGCTGCATAATGAACTCCTATTATTACAATATTTGCTCTTCCAATGTGATTTTATGCTTTAGTTTTTTTCAGCCTTGATGTCCAAGCAACAGCAATATGATAATTTTAATATTTATCATAGCACAATTTAAATCACAATCATTTTATTTGTAAAAATTCAGTATGACTTGATTTATTATGAATATCAATGCTATTGCTGATTTTAGTGAAACAGAACTAAGGTTAACACTTTACACGAATAATATTCATTCTATTTTGATGCATTAACTAACAAGGAACAATTCATTTGTTACAGTAATTATAAATATTTATAATTACTTTATTTTACAGTCATGTTCTACATGTACATACTATGTTATAGTAATTACAATAACTGGGTAATAACTAGGTACCAGCCATTAATCTAACCCTGAACCTAACCCATGTAGTTACCTTATATTACCCAGTACTTTCTTTGGTAAGTACACATACTGTAAAATAAAATGCAACTTTAATCTTTGCTAAAGTTAGTTAATAAAAATACAGCTCTTTATTGTTAGTTCATGTCAGCTCAGGTGTATTAAAAATATTAAAAGAACTTTTGATTTTAATAATACATTAGCAAATGTTGAAATGAACATTAATTAAGATTATTCAGTGCATCAAAAGTATTTTTCATGTTAACTAATGCTAACTAATGTGAGTATTACTGGATTAAGTGACTGTACACATGCAGTGAAAAATCATGTGATAAAGTGTAGTAAACCAGATGTCCTTGTGATCTATGTGTATGGACCTTGAGGAGATACATCTGTGTGTATGTGTGTGTTTGTCCATACATGTATATAAATATATATCTAAATTACGACCTATGCTCTCAATGTCAAATGCAGAAATGTTAATGCGTTTATGACCTCAAGGTTAGATTATTGTAATGCTTTATTGGGTGGTTGTTCTGCACGCTTCCAAAATGGTCCAAAAAGATGAAAAAGCAGATAGAGTCGTACTAGAACCAGGTAGATGACAATATTTAGCCCAGGTTCGTCAACACGGCACTGGATCCCTATAAACATTGTATAGATTTAAATCTGCTTATTAATATAAAGCCCCTGGAAGGTTTAGCAATCAGTATTGAACCGAGCTCTTGTACATTATAGTCCTCCAAGTCCGCTGGTTGTTCTCAAAACTCTGGACATTTTGATAATACCTAGAATATCAAAATCAACTGTGGGCGGAAGATCCTTTTCCTATTTAGCGCCCAAACTCTGGAACAATCTACCTAACATTGTTCGGGAGGCAGACACACTCTGTCAGTTTAAATCTAGATTAAAGACCCATCTCTTTAACCTGGTTTACACATAACACACTAACACATTTCTAATATTCAAATCCGTTAAAAGATTTTTAGGCTGCATTAATTAGGTCAAACGGAACCGGGAGCACTTCTCATAACACCCGATGTACTTGTTACATCGTTAGAAGAATGGCATCTACTCTTATATTAGTCTGTTTCTTTCTTGTTCCGAGGTAACCGTAGCCACCAGATCCAGTCTGTATCCAGATCAGATGGTCACTGCAGTCACCCGGATCCAGTACGTATTCAGACCAGATGGTGGATCAGCACCTAGAGAGGACCTCTACAGCCCTGAAAGTCAGCAGAGACCAGGACAACTAGATGAGCCCCAGATACAGATCCCCTGTAAAGACCTTGTGTCAGACGGCCACCGGGACAAGACCACAGGAGCCAGATGATTCCTCTGCACAATGTGACTTTGCTGCACCCTGAAATTGAACTGCTGGTTTCGTCTGGTCAGAAGAGAACTGGCCCCCGACTGAGCCTGGTTTCTCCCAAGGTTTTTTCTCCATTCTGTCACCGATGGAGTTTTGGTTCCTGGCCGCTGTCAAGAATTGATTGCACAGATACTATTTAAACTGAAAAAGCTGGATGATGACATCACTGAATTCAATGATGAACTGCCTGTAACTGAAAAATGTGTGTTTACTATTGTCACTTTGCATTAATGACACAATATTTTCATAATTAATGCTGTACAGTCGCTTTGACACAATCTGTATTGTTAAAACTGCTATATAAATAAAGGTGACTTGACTTGACAAGTGTGTCATTTGCATCTTTATCCAAGAATTTCCAGTACCTCCAGAGTAAACAATGCCATGTTGTAAAGGTCCAGTGTATGTTCCTATTTTCAGCCGGCCTGTAGTCTGTGATAGAGAACATATTGATTAATATTCAGACTGTCTGAATATTCATTCCATGTACTTCAGTGGTTCTCAACCAGGGGTCCAGGGCCCACTCAACACACTTCCAAGGGGCCCACAATTTGACTTAAAATAGGAAAAACAAGCTTTAAAATAAGTTAAAACATGAAAGGTTGTGCAATTTAAAATAATAATAATAAAAAGTAATGAAAATGTTTCTCTAGTTATGCAAAGCTCTAAAATAATTTATTGTGTAGAAATACCAAAAATATCTCTGGTGGCCTTTGAATATTGTCTTAAAAGATGGGGGTCTTGGAGTCAAAAAGGTTGAGAAACACTGATAAACATCATTACTGTTGCCTATTTTTGTCAGCACAAATAAATAACAACTCACAAAGAATAAATCGTGCCTGTCCGACTCACTAAATTAACTATGCAAATCAGGGAATGGTTCAAATACACCCACAAAACAAGAACTCAGAGCAATTTTGCATTTTACACTGCTCGTTTTGCATCTTGTTGGGGTTACAGACAGGTTTTTGCACTGAAATATCTTTCTTAGAAGTTCAGTGAACTGTTTAGCTGCTTTACACTGCAAAGGGATGACAGGAAAGAGATTTTTTCTATTGTGCTCAGCAGACTTCAGTATAAACGCTCAATACTCAGCGCTGACTAACCATCTGTGTGATCGTGTTTAGCAGGATAAAATGTTCCAGAATGTGCAATACTGCACCTGCTGACTTTGAGAGTCTGCTTCTGTTTTTGTAATAGTAGAGCGTTTTGTTTGATGTACTCACCGTATCCACCTGTCTTAGGACAGTTCCCTCTCCAAAAAATAAAGGCTTTCTAGCATCTACTAGGATGAGGTCGAAGTATGATTGCCATGGACGGTGTGAAGTGCCATGCTATAACATAAAACATTACTATGAGCAACAATATATGACAGGAAACTCTTTTGAAAGGTTTAATGACAGGCTGAAAAACCAATGTCAATACCTTTGGGCCATGGGGGAAGTCAAACAAGTACGTCATAATTTTCTGTAAAACAAATCAAAACAAAAAGATGATGGTTTGTATGTGTCCAAGTTTTAAACAAACCAGTTGCATGTGCAGTTGTCTATTGCCCTGATTTAAAACCTAGTGAGCTGCATACAAAGAGATTTTTAAAGGCACAAAGCTGTTCGAAAATCATAGCTTAACTATGCTGCCTATTAAGATTTAGATTTATTTAGCAAACGTATTTAGATTTATTTAAGGTGTAAGTTTACACACACTGTTTTTCTTATTTAATCTGCATCCAAGAAAGAACTCTTATTTTTTCAACAATTTGTATTTTTTTAGATTCTCAAGTCTTGGAAATGGAAATATGAGGAATTGTAAAAGGTGTTTTGTTAACAGAAAATATAAACTGAAATTAAAAAAAAAAAAAAAATAAAGATGTAAACCAAGTATTGGGTTAGTAAATTGAAGAAAGGGATTGGGGGTCAAAAAAAAAAAAAAAAAAAAAAAGACTTATTCAAAGTAAAGCCGCAAAATTGTAATGCCAAGGCGGACTGGGTATTTATTATTTAATTTTGTTCCCAACAAACAACTGTCATTTTTATTTATGAAATATATATGGTAGTACATTTTCTAGTAAATTGCTATTTGAACGTAAAAAGCCAGAAATGTTCATAAAAAAGGTAGTTGAGCGTAGCACCATATTTAAAATTTGACAAAAATGAAAACAAGGCTTAGGGACAGAAGTACAATGCATTTATAGAATTAGTTCACCCAACCCAATTGCCCTCTGTCATTAATTTCTCACCCTCATGTTGTGGTGAATTCTGAGGGCTCTCTGACCCTCCCATAGACCGCAATGTCCTTCTCACGATCCATGTCCAGAAACGTCGAAGGAGATCGGTAAAAACTAATCCCCCCCCGGTATGCAGAACGCGACACATGGCGAGTAAAGGAGACAAGCTGATGCGCACTTGTGCAGTTGATCCCTCAGTCAGTACCGGGGTCTATAATGCGAGCATCGTGCATGTCTGTGTCCGCGGGCCCGCACACCGCCGAACCCACCACCAAGCCCCTTCAGCCCAGGCGGTGTGTGCTCTGCGGTTCGACGCCCCTTGTGTTACATAACAGACACCTCTGCACCCTCCGGCCACACTACTCGTGCCATTTTGGAGCATATCAGTGGTTCGGGACTGATATCCACGAAGACGTAACATCTTTTTTTGGTGGGTCATATTTGTAACGTGCGTTACCGCGAGCTAGCCGGGCGGTTGACTCGTCAGAGGCTTGCATGAGCGCACTCAGCGCATATCACCAGAAGTTAGTACACTTTCGAGGTGCAAGCAAGGAGTTTGACTCCTTGTGAGATTAGCGAAGATGAGCCCAGCTTGTATCTTCCGGCGGTTACATAACCAACAGCAGACCGGATGTGATTGAAGAGGTCCCATGGATGTCGACAGGCTTAGCTATACTATTAGTGGTTGCCCGATCGCTTGCTACGTTTCCTGGAGACGTTTTGCTCATATTCGCGATAATAGTTACATTGCTGTCATAAATGGCCGAAGGGTCAGCAGAGCACTACCAGCAAGAATTCATCCTATATATATTCCTTTAAAAAGTGGGGTTGTATCCGGCGCAGTTGTCAATCCAGCAGAGAGTCTTAGTATCTGGGTTATAGACCGACCTCGAGGGGGTGAGTCCTTACTGACACGAACGCTTCATTTTTTGCGGTGACAGCATACCCTTTTACTGGTCTTAACGACACCATCTATGCAGGAGTGCCTGCCGCGCATTACTGTCGGGGCCCCTCTGCAGACCTTTCTCAGTGAGCAACGAAAGACACTTTCAGACATATGACCAAAAGGGTGTGCTGAAAAAGCTATGCTGTCTATCCTGCCTTAGCGGATCTAAATAAACTGTTGAATATTAGTTTTATATAACAAAAATGTTGTAAAGATCTGTTTGTTTGAGCAAGAAAGTCAAACACACAGAACGTATGGGAAATAGAGAAACTGCTGTTTCCAGATGTACACAAAAAGGTCCCGCGCACAAGACTAAAAAGCCGAGTAAACTCTCACCACACTCCTGGATTGCCCACGCAGATGTTGCCTCCACCATCATCGAAGATAGTTGGGCGGAAACACCCAGTTCACAAGCTCCACGTCCTCCCCCCCCTTCTGGCATGTACAGTAAACCTCTCTACGACTGTCGTGCTTCTACGTCCTGGCCCCAGTCCAACTCGCCTCAGGCGGGCTATACGAGAAACTGTTCAGTGCCAGCAACTGCCCACTGCACTGCGGCCTCTCTTTACTTCCACCTCACCCCTCGCCCCCTAGCTTTAGCAATGGCAACTTGGCCTAAAAAAAAGAAAAGAAAAATCAGTTATTCTCAGAAATAAAACACAAACACAACAAGGCAAGTCAGTAACTTCAGAAATTAAAAGACAAACTTACATCTTTCACAACATACTTCTCCAGGTTTTCCACTGTTTTCTTTTTCAACGTTCCCTGAGAAAATAAATAAAACCTTTAACAGCAGAGCAAGCTTATGATAACGCATCTAAAAGACTTAAAGGGGTCATATGATTGCTTTTTTAAAGATCATTATTTTGTGTATTTGTAACAGAATATGTTGACATGCTTTATGTTCAAAAAACACATTATTTTCCAAATACTGTACATTATTGTAGGTCCTCTATGCCCCGCCTCTTTTAAACACGTCGTTTTCAACAAAGCCCCCGCCTTCCGACAAACGCAGTCTGCTCTGATTGGCCAGCTGACCCAGTGCATTGTGATTGGCCGAACACCACAAGCACGCGTCGGAAATGTAATGCCCCTTACCATAATCGTGATCAATGATATAACATAATCGTGAGCTTCAAGCTTTCAAAGTAAATATCAAGACAGTTAATAACGTCGTTAGTTTTACATCAGACAGAGCCCGAAAGGGGAACAGAGTCACGGGACAGACACAGTGATGATGCAGTACACAAGCGCGGTTAAGACAGCTGACGTGCTATGATTTCTGACAGGCAGTTCACTCTCCTGTGATGTGACCCTGTTCCCCCCACACACACACACACACAAGCGTTACCTCTGCACTGCGCAAAACTCGCATTGAAACAGTCAATAGCAAATACTTAATAGTAACAAACATACTTACAGTCGCTGATTGCAGAGAAGCGCCAGATTGTCTAGCAAAGTCGATTTACCTGTTTTTTTTTATAAATAGCCTTTGTGCACAGCCAGCCTGGTACTCTTCTAGGTTCAAAAAAACTGTCGTCCATAAAATGCGTTGTACAAATTCGAACACCTGGGTTGTGCTGTTCTGTTGTAAATAAATCTTAACAATGATTCTAATTGCATCTTCTTTCGGAAGGCCAAATAAAGTGCTTTGCTTTCGCACTGAAACACACAGCATATCCCTGACATGGCTGCTTCAACACTGACTGCGGTTACGGAAACCACGCTTCTTTCTTTGCGTGAAAATTTGGGCGGCGTTATGCAAATGTTCCCAGATAGTGACGTAGGTATGTGTGGGCGTGTTAGAACGAGCCGTTTTTGGGTAGGCGTGGTTGACTCTTAACATTTTATAAAGAATATCTCTTTGGATTTGAAACTTTACAGAATTTTTGCACCAAGAGCTTGTAACACTCCAAGAGAAAGGAAAACTTGAAATTGCATCATATGACCCCTTAAATCAGGAATCCAGTACCTAACTGTACCTTTTTACATCCATTTCACAGTTACTCATAGCTGCCGCTATTTGACAGATTACTCTGACAGAAGGGGAAACAGAGAACCTTTTTACCTTGAAATGTACCCAGTCTACAGCATCTCGGACATCTTGGAACATGCTCTTGAAGGACATGAAGAGGTCTCCATCCTTAAAGCCCCTTTCACAGCTAAAGGTTTAAAAAGAACAAAGGGGCAGCAGAGTAAGAGGCCGAGCTCCAGCTCTGACACATTTTATCGACAGTCAGACATGTTCAATATCGACAGTCAGACATGTTTAAATGGGACAGTCTTCCCTTGTTTGAGGTTGTCCGAGCCAAACAGGAAAGCTCTCTCCCCCTAAAAGGACCAACAGGTGTTTCAGAGGACATGCATCCATACCAAAACACAAATCACAGACTATTACGTTTTAACAGATTTAATCTAGACTAAATAACTCTGGCTGTTTTTTTTTTTTGTTTTTTTTCTCAGAGCACGAGAATGCCATTTAAAAGTTATAGTTTTAAATGTTTATTTTATCTGCTTTACACGCAATATGATTAGTCATTAGCAAGTTAAAGTAAATGGATTATAAATTATGGCATGCACGGACATGATTCCAAGTTGAACCACAGACTACAATCTGATTGCGTCCTGTTTTATAGCATAGTTAAAAAAATGTTATGCTGTATTAGGATTTTCTTATCAAGACATAACGTGTTTGCTGGTGAACTGAAATAGAGAGCTTCAAATAGCCGCACCCACAGTAAATGATACTGATTTACTGATACTGAATCAGTGGTATGGCTGTATGCAGTGTCCAAGACAACAGATTAATAGAATCATAGTCACTGGAACTCCTACCTTGAATAACGGTCACAGTTTGAGAAGAAGTCAACCAGACAGGCTAAAAGGTATGTTTCTGTGCAGAGAGAGAGAAAAACATATATAGAAAGAAGGAGACTGTGAAAGTTGTTCTCAGATCCTGTTTATTTTTGCATATAATTTAAATTATATACCACTGTTAAAATGTTTGGGGTCAGTAAGAATTTTGTATTTATTTTTTTAAAGACCAATGACAGTAAAAACATTTCCATTTCAAATAAAGTTTTTTTTTTACTGTCTTTTGAACTCTATTCTACAGAATTTCTAAAAAGCAAAAAAAAGCATTACGGTTTTCACAAAAATATTAAGCAGTAGAACTGTTTTTTTCAACATTGATAAAAATAAGAAATCTTTCTTGAGCAGCAAATCAACGTAATTGGCTTTAAATGGTAAATTCTGGTAATATCTACTCACCTAATGTCATTCCAAACACACTGCCTTTTTTTCCAGAACAAAACGGCAAAGCTGCTTTTTTCCGTATGTTCTCATAATGCATAATGATTACAGATCAAGTTCAGTTAGATCTTAGCTTTGTTTATTAAAATGTTTTAAAATATGAATGAAAAATGTTCTGCTTTAAATGTAATTTATGTTTTACAGTTATAACCTTAAATATCAAACCAAAATGAATCTCTGAATCACTATGAATGAATCACGTCATTACTCACACTCTGTTCTACAATATACAAAAAAATACAAAATCCAGAGAATAATTGCACACAAATACAATTGGAACCTGTTTCTGATGAATATATACATTATGGCAGTTAGTCAGTTAAAACAAATATTCTCTGGAAGTGACTCAGGAATTTCAAATAAACACACACTCCTCATACACACATACTGGAAGTACTACAAGTTAAAAAGGCCACTGTTAAAGGAACACTGCACTACTTTGAAAATAGGCTCATTTTCCAACTAAACAGTTGAGTTTTACGGTTTTCAAATCCATTCAGCCGATCTCCGGGTCTGGCGGTAGCACTTTAGCTGAGGCTTAGCATAGATCATTGAATCTGATTGGACCGTTAGCATCTCGCTCAAAAATAATCAAAGAGTTTCTATATTTTTCCTTTTTTAAAACTTGACTCTTCTGTAGTTACGTTGTGTACTAAGACCGACGGAAAATTAAAATTTGCGATTTTCTAGGCCGATATGGCTAGAAACTATACTCTCATTCCTGCGTAAATAATCAAGGAACTTTGCTGCCGTACCATGGGTGCAGCGGGCACAATGATATTACGCAACGCCTGAAAATATGCTAACTTCCGCCAACATAACCAACTACACAAACTTAGTACCAGTCACGTTGGAAGTTACCTAGCTGGGACTATTATCAGGCGCTGCATAATATCATTGCGCCCTGCTGCACCCATGGTACGGCAGCAAAGTTCCAAGATGTTCCTTTAATGTGTCTCTAAACGGCAGCCAGTGACAGGGCTATGTAGGACAGTGATTAAGTGCCTACCTGGAAGGTTAAAGAGTGTGTTGAGGATGTAGAAGCGTTCTGTGTCATCACGCTGGATAAACTTGTTGGGATAGAGCTCTCGGGTGTCAGGGCTGGCAGGGAACACAGGAACATTATTAGCACATACTCCATAGGTTTCATTAGAGTTCAGTGACCAAGACCATAAAGGCAGGGCTTGACGGGGGCCGGGATTACTCACCCTCGCAGGAAGTTAAAGCCATGGACACAGACCAGGATGTTTCCATAAGCATCTACCTTCAGGAGGTTGCCATACATGGTGTCAAACACCAGACCTCTGTAAAAACAAAAAAAGAAAATATAGGGTTAAATGTATTATTCATCCTATAAACATAATATAAAATTATAGTCTTGGTACTGACAACGTCTCGACAACGTGAAAATGTCTCAAATATGGTCTGCCAATGAGAGTTCATTACCTTGTAGGGAAAGTGGGGTCGTAAACAAATCCGAGCAGTTCCTGCGGGTAGCCAATGGAGACCAGCCTTTCCACAGTCAGATCAAAGCCCAACGATTCGTATTCAGGTGACTTGTATACTATTGATAGAGAGATATTCAGTAAGATATATTGAACAGGACAATTAAAATAAACAGACTACTATAAAATTCCATCTGTTAGATCATGTAGTCTTGTAAAATTAAGATTTTGTTCCCCATTTTAGTTCAGTTGTGGCCACATTGTTCTAATTAGTTCCCTCGTTTTAGCTTCATTGTGGCCCCTTTTTACTAATTAGTCCCTTAGATTTAAAGGTGCCATAGAATGGAAAAAATGTATTTACCTTGGCATAGTTGAAAAATAAAAGTTCTGTACATGAAAATGACATACCTTGAGCCTCAAACAACATTGTTTCCTCCTTATGTAAATCTCATGCATGCAAAAGACCACAGAAAAATAGGCGAATCAGAACATAACATCGACTGTGACGTTACAGTCGGGATCACTAATAGTTACGCCCCCAACATTTGCATATACCCACCCATGTTCTAGGCCAGCCGGACCTGCACAGCCAAATCATCAGAAGTTATGCAGGTTTTGTGAAGAAACAAGCGAGGACAACAGCGAAAATGGCAGATCATGGAAATAAATGTTATGTTACAGGCTGTGCAGGGGATGTGAAGTGCAGGGATGGGTTAGTGTCTGTATTCAGAAAGGCACGGAAAGCAAATAACGCGCATTCTAATAAAATAACGCGAGCCACTAAAGGGACATGGTTAGCTGCTTGCTAGCGGTAGCCTGTTACATTACAGTGCATAAAATTTCACTTACCACATAAACAGAATTAGTAGAGATGACTGATTGGGCGATATTTGATTTGCAGATCCTGAGCACCACTGAAAAGCATCTAATCTTGTAAAATGTGTGGTAAGTACTGCCGCTGTAGTTTACCCAGCCCATGCGATCGCAAACCTCGAAAGTGAAAGTAAAACGCGATCGTGCATTCGCAAGCAGTTTCAATGCCCCGCATATTAATTGCGGCTCCCTGATGTCCGCATTTTATATACAGTATAATTACCCAACAATATAACTGCGAGAGAAAGTATTGAAATATATATTTTCCCTGTGTTTCCTTCCTGCTGTGTGAGCTACTGAAATGAGCTGCACTGTGAAACAGCCAATCAGAGCAGAGCTCAACATTGAGCCGCACTGCGAAACAGCCAATCAGAACAGAGCTCAACATTATTATTCATGACCCTTCCAAATAAGGTAAAAACAGACCATTTCATTCTAGGGACAAATCCTAGGGTTGTAAATGGACATGTAAAACCTTTTCTGGAGATTTTTTTCCCTTACCTAAGCCACATACCTTCTATGTAGATATCAGAGAACAATTTAAAATATTGTACCAATGCATTCTATGGCACATTAATTTACTTCAATTTGTGGCTTGATTAGTATTAAAAGGGAATGAATACTACAAACGTGGCCATGGTTAACTAAAACCAAGACTCCTCCCCTTTGATCTGCCAAGTCTCTCATGCCATGTACACTCCTCTAAAGCACAAAACCTTAAGGTACCTTTTAGTTACCATTAACGGGTAATATTAGTATTTAAAGGTGCATATTAGTACCTTTTGAAAAGGTACCACCCCAGAGACAGTTTTGAACCTTATTTTCCTCAAAGTGTGCAGGGCTCTGTATTTTGTTACATGTTAAAGTATTAGTTGCCCAAACAATTCTCCCATTTACAAACTGTTGGCGCAATGATAGATATTTTTGGCTGAAGTTACTGTAAAATCCCTCCAAGCTAAGTTTATTCTGGAAGGGATCTCAATAACAACGGACCAAAAATAAAACATAAAGATGCATACATGGCAGCGTAAGAGCTGTATTTAAAGACACTCTCTGGGAGTGCTCTGTAGAACAGCAACTGTGATACGTGTCGACACCAATCTTGTCCTTTCACAGAGCAAGCAAAGAGTACCAGAACATTCACATTACAAAGGCTTAGCAGGGCCATGTATGCCCTGTGATCTAATCCAATATGAAACCAGACCCATTTGCCCTAAAAGATTTAAACCCAATTAGATCCCAAGCCTCTGCAGAGGGATTTGGGTGGTATTTCAGCAACAAAAGGCATTTCGCAAGACCCTAACCACAAAATCTGTTGTTCCATCCTGACACCCAACTGACGAAGAAATTAAAATAAGACAGACATGTATAGAACAATGGCTTCAGCAAAGATGGGGGTCACTAAACTAAACTAAACTCACATCACATGTTGTTGTGGAAGAGCTGGAAATGTGTTATGCTTGTTGTTGATGAGGTGGCAGGTCAAAGGGCAGAAGCCCAGAAGGATCTCTTGAGAGTATGGAATGAGAAGGAGAGGAGTGCCTCAGGGTGAACTCCTAGGTCCATTGCTAATGAAGGCTGAGACATGTTTGACCACAACAACCTGCTTGTTTTTTGGGGTTTTTTTTTTGCCAGAATGTTGTTTTTCTGTAATAGGCTTGTGTTTGTGCAAGTCTGAACATTGTTTGTCAAGATAAGTTCACTAAAAGGACTAGCTTTATTCTGTTATGGTACTTGAGAACACCTTTGTATCTGTAATTGTTCTATTTTGTGCAGTTTCTCTCTTTCAAAGCCATTATTCTCAATAAACAAATAAATTAATTCCTTGATGGTCATGGACAGGTGTGACACAGTTGGTATAACAGAAAAAATAGCAATGGTTCCGCATTGTCGAAGACCTTTGTTGACCTTTGACCAAAATGCTGTTACTTTGTACAAGCTGCGGCAGTGTAAGAGTTTTTCTATTTTTTCCACATCTAATTTCTATTTTACTAATCCATACAGCCTATCAAAGCCTAGCTTTTCCAGTTCCATCTAAATTACTTCACACAATTTACCAATCTTTGAGTTATATGAGACTTATTTGTAGGATTGCCTCCAGTGAGTTTCACGTTCTGTTCTAGGCTTGTATCTCTACAGATGTATGACCGACAGGCTGTGGAGGGGGAGCCGGATAGAAATGAATTCCTCACAGAGCCATGGCCAGAAGTATAGGCACATACAGGCAAGCAAACCCCAACAGAGTCACTAACTCAGGCCAGATTCTTCCACCCAGATAGCAGCTGTGCACAAACTCAACTGCCCCTTCTCTTTCTGTCTCTCTCTCCTCTCCACGATGTTCCACGAAGCTACAGCAAAACCTATTTTGAGCCTCTTTTTCCCTCTCAGTCACTATTCCCATTATCTCTCTTTGCTTAACTGCATACACCAGTGTTAACCTTGGACAATGTTGGTCTTGAGCTAGCATACTCCTGCTAGGGTGAAAAGAAAATATTTTTGGCAGTTTTACTGAGGCCTGCAGACAGAAAATCTATACCCTATTATATGTGGCCTACATTAAGAACAGGTAAAGGTTTGAGGGGTGAAATTAGTTTACGATTATATTGACAAAAAAGACAGGTATGCATTGCTGTGAAATACAGGTCAAACTTCAGTTAACAGAACCATTAATGTATTTACAGTAATGGTCATGTTAACTTCAGTTAACATGACCATTAATGTATTTACAGTTCAAGTGAAGTAAAGGAGCCTCAGACAGATTTGATCAACTATTAGCCAACAACTAGTCAACATTATGAAATCCGTTTCTCCTTATACATAAAAATAAGCTTAAATAAATAAGCTGGGAAAATACTCCTTATACATAAAATATCTAAAATATCTTCTTGAAGTAGCCCCTGAGATTTCAATAATTTAACAACATAGTTAATGCTAATGTAAATAGTTACATTTTAAGGGTGTTCACATTTGGGTTCACTCTTTACAAGAACCATCTAACACTTCAAGTAACAATTCAAATATCTATGTCTTAGATTTATGTCTTCAAACATTCAAATCCTCAAGCATTTATTTTGGTAGAAAATTGGTTAAATGCTACAAACTTCTTTGCACAAACATGTTAAAAATTATGTAAATATGAATGTTACTTTAGTGAACCTATAGAGCACATTAACACTCCCAAATGCACATTAAACTAACAGGTTGTGAAGTTTGTGAGAAACAGGATTTATCGAGCAAAAACACGGCAAACTGCAAAAGTGTAAATTAACACAGTGCCGCTCTTCACTCTGAAACATGCAGTGCAACAGACTATATAGTTCTTTAATTACATTACAGCCTTTTATAAATAATCACAGTTATTCCTCAGTGGTTTTCAAACCCTGGGAACTAGGACTGTGCGATATTTACCGTTCACTCATTTTGAAAAAAAAATTAAAAACATGTCTTCAGAGTCCAAAAGCATTCACTGCATGATGAAGCCTGTTTAGAATGCAGTTAGAGTGCTACTATAATTCAGGGTTCGAAAGAAAAATATCCCTGTATGGGTTTTTACTTTGTTATATTTACAAGATATGATCTAGTTAAGTAATAGGAATTTAAAATTTGTTCCTTGAATCTGTTTTTTTAACAAATTGTTCGAGTCATTGATTCAGTGACTCATTCGTTTGAATCAGCCATTTTGAACAAATCGTTTGAAATAACGATTCAATGAATCACTCATTAATACACGGACTTGCTGCCACCTACTGCCGGCTTTAGTGTCATATTTATTTATCCATGACAGGTCTAAACCAGCCAAGGTACAAGCATGAAAACAAACTCAGAAAAAGACTCGTTACATATGAAAAAAAATAAATCCCAATAAATATCGAGATATCCTTTTTTGGTCAATATCGCACAACCCTACTGGATCATGCCCTAAACCCAAAACATGGCTTGTAACTGGCAAAGCTGTGTCATGGTTTATCTGGTCTGTGGCCAAAACATTGCCTGGTGATCTGCTAAGACCAGTAAACCCCCTTTTCAACAGGCATATGAGTTTTCATGGGCAAGACCGAATCTTCATCATCACCAATTTAAGCTGACGCCAGAGAGCTTTCATCTCCAATATTACTGAAGGTGGTAAGATGACACCAGCTAAATTATGCCTTAGACTTCTGTATACATGACACAAACAAGTGTCCTACTTACTTGTCCACTCTATTACATTGAGGCAAATTGATTATTAGTCAATAGTGAAGAAAACTTATTTTTCACCACTATGTGAAACTTCTGTATTTTTCTGCAGGTCCAAACTTGTTTGCATTGACCTGTGTGTCAGCATAGAGCCACTACGGCCATGAAGATTCATGTTTCTTTCTCCACACACTCCTGGACAGATTATTACATATGCATGTGTATTCAGAATGAGTGTATGATGTCAGGCTGGAGTTCATAGATCAGGTTACCTTCAGCAAGAAAATAACATTTGTATCATCTTACAAGGTAAACAAACTCCTCCAACCCCTCAGTCCGTTCATCAAGCTCTCCCTAACTAATATGCTTTAACTGCATTAAGCCTCTGGTTGACTTTGGATTATGCTGTCAGGTTTTTATACAACAGAATGCACCATTAAAGACTGTCTTTAATTTACTAAATTGATTAAAAAATCGGAAGCGTTCTGAAATTGCTCTGCCATTTTAACAGCGTTTTATTTCTCTGTCCTGTGAAAAACCATCTGGTCTATACAAAGAATGCAGAGGTGGCAGGTTTCATCTGTGTTTTAATGGACTGTCAGGTTGAAGAGCTGTCAACACCAAGCTTAGATGGAGAGTTTGTGCCACATCTCGGTCCACGTGCAGGGTATTATCCTGCACGCTGGTCCCAATCACAAAGGGGATTTGGTTATGGAATGGACTCAATAAGCAATAGGAAATATTAATCAGGGCTTGGAAACCCTGAATGGTTTGGTTTAATGCTTCTTGATTTCAAAGCCTGGATTTAAGATCAACAATAAATGCTAACATCTATTAATATTCTGTTGTAGAGCCACAGAAAAAGAAAATTAGTCTCCACCAAGAGTGAAGAGTGAAAATTTTCTTGAGAGGTTATGAGTAGACCTAAGATAGAATATAATTAGTGCTGGACAACGATTAATCGCGATTAATCGCATCCAACATAAAAGTTTTTGTTTACATAATATAATGTGTGTGTGTACTGTGTATATTATATGTCCATATAAATACACACACATACAGTATGTATTTTGATAATATTTACATGTATTTACATGTCTATATTTATAATCATATAATTTATATCATATATAAATATATATAATATATAAACATAACATATTTTCTTAAATATATACATGTATGTGTGTTTATTTATATATACATAATAAATATACAGTACACATACATATATAATGTAAACTTTTATTTTGGATGTGATTAATGCGATTAATCGTTTGACAGCACTCAAATAAATAAAAGATTGTGAGAAGAAAGCATTTGTGTAATTTATTATACCTTTTTATTTATTTCATTTATTATACATTTCTTTATAAAGTCATGAGGGCGAGTAAATTATGACAAAATTTTTATTTTTGCTATCTATCAAGAATGATATATTGTAAGATTGTAAGCATTTGTGACCCAAAGCATCTGTGTCTGTTTCCTCTTATTGACTGTTATGGATTTTTATGGACCTCTAAACTGTGGTTGCAACTTGATCAGAGGATAAGAAACAGTATACCTTCGTACTTGTAAACATTTGCACTTGGTTACAGTCAGCTGTAATGTGGAGGATGTCAACAGCTGAGCGGCCTCAGAATTTAGCTTAAGCCATATTAGCTGCTGGCTACGATACACGCTATCCACCTCTAAAGAGTCATCCATTCTAACTGTCAAAGAACTGATCTGCTTTCTCAGGGCCCACAGCCCGGATTTAGTGAGGACCTTATGCACCACTAGTAGAGGAGTCCCTGGGACCAATCAACAGAAAGCAAGGGATTTCAGAACCCAGTGCCTCGGATCCATGTTAAAGTGTTGCACCATAAGAATCAAATCCTCTATTATTTCAGGTTCTTGGCTGACCTAAATGTCATAAAAAATTTAAAGGTGCTTTGTTTATGTTGATGGTCGTTCCAACAAACTAAGATCCTAGCCAAAGACAAACTCTAGGTTTTAGATCATATAAAATGAGGCTGTTTGTGTATGAGACATCACCTCAATTTTCCAGATTCCAAAACCAGACGAGGAGTGGCTAAATATACTTATGAATCCTACTGTATGTTTACCCTGAGATTCTAAGCAAGAGTGTTACTGGCTCCAAGAGACACCCAAACATAAGGACAAATATTATGAGATTTCTTTTAGAAATTGGCACATTCCTAGGGTTGTAGAAGTAAAGGGGGATTTGGACTTTGAACATTTAAGCATAGTCATCAAAGGAAGTAGGAAACACCTTACCCGCTAAAGTGTAGTCCATGTCAAAGCCGAAGCATTTAATCTTTTCCATGGCCAGACTTCTGTTCACAAACACTCTGGGGAAGAAGGTGAAACAGTCAGAGGTGTGTTTGGTGGCAATAGTTTGCAATTCGCAATTTTGAGAAATAAAATAAAATGGCTCGCTTTTAGAGAACAAAATAAAATAAAATAAACTACTACACTATGGCATTCCCAGCAATAAATAAACTCCCATCCCTGGGCCAACATGCTAAGAGTGATCTGAATGTATTTTGAACACTGACAGCTCTATGCTTTAGTCCATAAGCCATGATATTTAATGCCAGGATATGAACACAAAGGAAATTCTGAATCACTCTCTGTGTATGCATATAATCTGATACTGACACAGATAAACCACAAACAATAACTGACAGATATTTGCACTTCTATTGTATCCATAGTTTTACAAGAGATTCAAAGTTTATATTGCAGCCAGAAACAATTTCAACAACATAAAATAGCATTTTTAAACTTTTAAACAGCAGCTGAATATACAGTATGTAAAGTAGTATATTTTTATTACAAAAAACAAAGAGAAAAAGTGGAAATGATCATCAGAGACGTCAGACCAGTATTAAACGCTTTTGTAACCCTATAAACATTGACACAACTTTAAAAAGAAAATCATTACTACCAAAACAAAGTTACTTTGATCAACCCTACCTTGTGGTGGCATAACACTGGACTACATCCCATGATTCACTTTTCCAGGTAGGACCTGCACACTGCATTCTGAGTGGATGTCACTGCTCTAGCTGGTCTGTCAAGCCCATTTCTCTGTTCACCCTGTTACCCCCACAGCAAACAATAGCCCCCTCTCTCTACTTTCTTGTCATTGAATTTCTGACTTGTTGCAAAAATGATTGTGCCAGTTCTATAGCATTCTCTGTTGTTGTGCCAGTTGTTGAGTTAGGAGTGGTTTGCTTCCCTTCAAAGACATCTAGAACAATCAACAACAGCAGGAAGAACCAGGCGGGTGCAGCGGCTCAGACAACAGAGTGTGCATCACTAGTTAGAGACAGCTGGTAAACAGATGACTCTTGTATTTCCAATGGATCCTCATTGTTGCCCTATTCTGTAATAGGCTACTTATACTGTACCAGATACACTATAAAGGGGAGGAGACAAACCTCTCATATAAAACTGAATGGAAGAAACATGGTGACTGTAGAAATGGGAAGTCCCGCCTTTCAGCTTTAAGAGCCGATTGCCTATTTGTTTATTGCATAATGCCGAGTTCACACTGCAAGATTTTAGCCCGATTTTTCACTCGCCAACAAATGCCCGAAATCGGAGGCAAACCGGTGCTCGTTCACATGAGTGACAATCACGCAGTGTGAATTATCAAAGACGCGATATGAGGGACAATCGTCGACACGTCGCCGAAGCCCGTGAAATATTTGGCATGCTAAATGTCTGGAGCTGTCGGCGATTCACAATCGCGTTGTGAAATGAGTTCTGACTGAAAAACAAATCGCGATGACCTACAGCCAATGAGAGACAAAGATACAGGGCAGCGGGAAGTTCGGGGAGGAGTTATAGACCAGAAATCAGTATTTTAATAGATATATGAACAATTATATCATACAGAAACAAGCACAAACATGGAACTCGGTATTAGAAACGCATGAGTTTAGTTTCGGTTTAATGCCGAGTTCACACTGCACGATTTGCAAACTCGTCAGATTGCCGTTGTTTTCACACTGTGTGACTAACTGTGGTAGCATTCAGTTGCTGCTGTGTTCACAATGCACGATGGATCGGCGACAGGGGGTTACACACTGCATGACTTCACAACAGGAAGAATCGCAGACATCTCTGTCTGGTCCGCAAACTACGTTTAACAACAAAACACACGCGAGAAGTGATAAAGAAATAACGCAAGAACCCGCGTGCATCAGACCGGAGTTCTCACGAGCAAGACTGTAATTATTAAAAAAAAATATATATAGCACGCAAATTCTGTGAGCTGATTTCCAGCTACAAGTAGAAAAAGAAAAACAGATTATGCAGGGGGGAGATGCAGGGAACAGGGATTGGGTGTTCCGCAAAGAGAGTTGGAGGTAATTTTGCAGTAACTGTTATGCTGATTTTGTGGCTGGTCAAGCAAATGTTTGTTTGTGCTTGTTTCTGTATGATATAATTGTTCATATATCTATTAAAATACTGATATTCTGGTCTATAACTCCTCCCGAACTTCCCGCTGCCCTGTATCTTGGTCTCTAATTGGCTGTAGGTCATCGCCGATGTAGTTTTCAGTCAGAAACCATTGCACACAGCGTGATTGTGAATCGGCGACAGCTACAGATATGTAGCAGCCAAATTTTCGCAGCGTCGGCTATTCCCTCAGATTGCGTCTTTGATAATTCACACTGCGTGATTGTCACTCGCGTGAACGAGCACCGATTTGCCTCCGATGTCGGGCATTTGTCGGCGATTTCGCAAAACCTGTTGGCGAGTGAAAAATCGGGCTAAAATCGTGCAGTGTGAACTCGGCATTAGAAAAACGCATGTATATATGATTAAGTAATATTTGTTGTGTTGAAAATAGGGACTTACCAAAATGAATTTTTAACCAAAACAATGAAATCGAAACTAAGTCAACAAACAAAACCAAATTTGGTTAATTGGGTAATTGAACTTGGTATGCTGTATTGGGTGTGATGTTTTCAGGTGATAAACTAAATTAAGTTCAACAACGAGTTGTCTCTTGATATTTCTGCGAAATAAACTTAACATATTCCTGTTTTAGCATCCTTTTAGTCAATGATCACCCTCCAAAACTATTTTGGACAAATCTTGTCTTTCTTTTTTTTTTGGCTGATTATTTTTGGTTGCTGAAATTGTATATCACTAGTTGAAATGCCATCTTGATAAACATGTGTTCCATGTGCCCGTTTTCTCGATGTAGTTTGAAACATCGCTGCTGGGTTTTGCTTATAATTAGGTAACTCCATTCTTTATTTTAATTTAAAATCCCAATTTACCAGAGGAGCTGACTGTCTAAATAACAGGATCTTTTCTTGACATAGTTGCCTAAATTATTTACGTGACTCGTAAGATGTAAAATCACGGAGTATGGAATGCTCAGTGAAAACTATTATAAACTCATACTCAACAGGCTCTTCTAAAATTAGTGGATTGCAAACAAATGACACTTTATCTAAATAGAAAGGAAAATACAATTTCCTTTTGAGGAGATGATGTCTCTGAATTCTAACTGACAAATCTGTTTTTCCAAGCCACCCAAACACAGTGGTTATACAGTCAGTTTATTCTGTACCTATGATAGGCCTCTCTCCTGTATTTCTTCATCGCCAGGCCATCCATGTTTGCTGGGAGATCTGCATAGTCCTGAAGTCGATCGCTCCATGATGTTGTCATCATTAAATCTCTCCGTTGTGAATCTGTAAAAAGATTTTAAAATCTCTTAAATACTTTGAGAAAAGAGAAAGAAACAGAAAAACCTTGATTAATGTTTTTATTTAAGTGGCACCATTAAAGTATGAATGCTCTCAGATTTCCTAGATTGGATTAGTAATTTTCTGTAGATTTGATCACCTACTAAACAAGCCAATACACAACTGCTGCCTGTTTATGTGCCAACTTTTAATCTAATTGCATCAGATTGATCAGGATCAAGAAAGACAAGCATAACGACTTGATTTGATTATCTGTAATTTAAACAGATAGTCTTTAAACACTTTGTCTGATTGTTTCACATACAAGAAAAGCCCACTCAGTCATTGTGAAACCAATTTCGTACTGCTGACTGAAATGTTTGACAAACATGAAGTCTTCTATTACATTTTCACAACTCCTGGTAAAGATACTACGTGTTCCAAATGAGCTTGCCAACACAAACAACCTCTGTGTTTGAAATACTTGGTTTTTTTTGGGGTATGGAAATGGTTCAAGTATGTGAACAAAATGAAAGCAAGCTGAAAACAGACAACCGCTCTTTCTCTTGAAAGAAGTTAAATTACACCTTACAAAATATGTAAGCACCATCCAAACCATTGAAGCAAGATGAATGACATGCAGCATAGAAGCTTAAGTCAGCATACTGGGACCAGTGGCCTTCACAAAGGCTGACTTGCACAAACAAGCTGGAGACCTTAAGGGCAAAGGAAGGAGATTTTCCCACCAGCAGTCTATTTTATGATCGGTACGCTGAGGGAAAAGGGGATGTGAGACAGTAGAGTTTGAAAAGAACTTCAGGCGGTCCTGACATCATTCTCTTCTGTAATATAAAAATTTAAAAAACACTCTCACTCTTTTTCAAATATTCCGACATGCCCCCTAGGACAAACAACAGAAATAAACATGCCTCCTTCCACCCAAAAAAAACAAAAAACGTAAAAACTCTTTCATTTAATACACAAAAATACCCCAAGGAGGCAGTTATAATGGCTAACTGTCCTCTGTCAGACTGATTTGCATAACATAATTATTTGGAAAACCAGAAAGAGAAAGGTTTTTCTTTCTTTTGAGTGCATTTGGTCCATGAACACTAAATAGACACACACAAAAAGAAAAAAAAAAAAACTTTTCTTTTTCTTTGTAAGTTGTTTATATTGGCAGGATGTTCAGCTGTCATGGGAGATGGGTTTTGGTAACTTTTCAGCATGCATCTCTATATTTAGCAATATTTAACCCTATATACTTAACAAATAGTGTAAATTAGATATCAACAAATATTCAAACATGGTTTGAACCACATTAGCTTCAAAATTGTACAAGCCACTGCCTCCTCGCAATAACTTATGACAGCAGCAGTAGAGACTAAACACTGGAAACTGAAACATACTCATATAAACTAATTAGCTGACTTGCACTATTTAGATGCCTTTTCCAGGTCATAACCACAAAAAGTTACATTCAGCTGCTGAAAAACAAGGACAAAGCCCCCGAAGACGGTTGAAGAGCTGGCTGGTAAGCAGCTAACGTACAGAATTTCCCACGAAAAGGGCTGAAACAGAGTTTGACAATCCAGCATATTTAGACAGTTTTGATATGTAAAGGATGTATTAACATTAAGCATCCACGGTGTTCAGTATCGCGCCTGTTATCCTGTTTTAAATACGATAGTGTAAATATATATTTTCACGGGAGCTAGCCTGGCTGAACACAAAGCGCATTGATAAACATTACTGTGAGCTTCGCGCAGAACATCAAACATCCCCGATCTATTCAAGCTGAACACAGGCAAGAGACAAGCAAACAAACAAACCACTGACACTAACAACAACAACAACAACTGTAAGTTCAACCATATTCGCTCACTTACCTTCCTTCCGTCAGTACACAAAAGCTCAAGTGCACAGGCAGCACTGTAAACACTTCGGGAAATATCAATAAGACAGAACGCACAGCAGGAAGCAGCAATTCTTACTGTTAATCTGCACCAAAAGCTCGTCTTTAGTTTTCATAACCGTGCCGTAAGCAGTTGCTGAGGGGCAGGACGAGGCGGTGCTTGCTACATCAAGAGGAGGTGGAGCAAAACCTGTCATCACATCAGCGACGGAGAGATGTGAAGGCGGGGCCTACAGTCTATGGGCGGGACCGCCTCAGCCTCTTGAAGATGGTTGGTCTACTGACAGCTCATTGTTTACAGGATTTTTTAGCCAGATTGTTCACAGTAACACTTTGCAGTAAGGTATTACAGTATTTGTTAACATTAGTTAACTGCACAGATAAAATGATAACAAAACCTGTTCCAGCATTTTGATCACTTGTAGCTATTGAACAATAAGGAGTTTCAAACTGGGTCCGGGAAAGTTTTAAGAGAAAACGTGTAAAAAAAATAAAATATAATAAAAATATAATAATCATAATAATAATACATTGAATAAATCAAAAATAAATAAAAAAGAAATGAACACACTTTTTTAATTAAATAAATACATCTAAAAGCAACATTATAGAAATAAACATAATAAAACATAATAGCAACGAAATATTTTCATTACAGAAACAAATATAGCTGTAAATATGTTATTAAATGTATTTTAATTAAAACAATTTTGATCATTTTCACCTATAAAAAGGGTCTTTAGATTGCTTTTCTACATTTAGGATGGGGTCCATGCACCAGGCCTTATTATGAAAGGGGTCATATGATGTGATTTCAATTTCCCCTTTCTCTTTGGAGTGTTACAAGCCAATTGTGCATAGATAAGATCCCTGAAGTTACAAAGACTAAAGTCTCAAAACCAAAGAGATTCTTTATAAAAGTTAAGAATCAACAACGCCTACCTAAAACGGCTCGTTCTAACAACCCCCACATATCTACCTTACTATGTGGAAATATTTGCGTAATGCGCCCAAATGGCAAAGAAAGAAGGCGTGGTTTCAGTAACCGCAGTTAGGTGTTGAAGCAGCATGTCAGGGAGACGCTGTGTGTTTCTAGGCGAAAGCAAAAAGCACTTTATTTGGCCTTCCAGAAATAGATGCATTTAGGAATCTTTAAGATAACTTAAAACAGAACAGCAATGCATTTTATGGACGACCGTTCGTGAACCTAGGAGAGGAGGTAATTCTGAATTTGCTATGACAATCTGGAGCTTCTGAATCAGCTACTGCTTTGTTATTAGTTTAAGTATTTGCTACTGTTCAAATGCGGAGTTTTGCGCTCGTGCGTGTGTGTGTGTGAGATAAGAGAGAGAGAGCGAGAAGGGGGGGGGGTGGCGGCGGGGGTCCATCACAGTGGAGTCAGCTGTCTTCATCACTGTGTCTGTCACGTGACTCTGTTGCCCTTTGGGCTTGAACTGATGGTAAAACTAATGACATTTATTAACTGTTTTGATATTTACTTTGAAAGCTTGAAGCTTGTGATTATGGTAAGGGGCGTTACATTACCGACGAGTGCTTGCGGTGTTCGGCCAATCACAATGCACTGGGGTCAGCTGGCCAATCAGAGCAGACTGCGCTGGTCAAAGGAGGGGACACAAATACACAAAATATGGATCTTAAAAAGCATCCATCTGACCCCTAATAGTCATGACATTTAAAAGATTGAAAACCCCTGCTGTATGACATTAAACATTGTATGTTGAACTGCTAAGACCTAATGAATTATTTACAAATTAACATTAACCAAGATTAATAAATTGTGTAAAAATGATTGTTCATTATTTCATGACTAATTTTAGAACTATATAAATTTAGGTAACACTTGTTAACACATTTTTGTCTCATTTGTTAACACTGGTTTATGAATTAGCTAAAATGAACTGATAATGATCAATATATACAATATTTGTTCATCTTTGTTAAAGTTAGTTACAGTTTTTTGCTTACATTCTCAAAACTTTGCCTCTTTTATTTTCAAAACTTTACACACAAATCCAAAAACTGCACACACAAAATGCCTTACGTCTCTTGCAAAATTAAGCACTGCGTTCAAAATATCACAAACACATCTCAAAAACAAACATTTGCAAACACCTTTTCCATAATATCAATTCATATTAGATTTTTGTGTGTTACATGGAGGATTGTGTGTTGTGTTTTGCAAAAAGTATTTTATGAAATTGAAAACTGAGTCAAAAGCCGAGAATTAGCGTATGGTTTTGCAGATTTGGTGTGTGCTTCTGCTGTTCGAGTGTCAGGTTTCAGAAATTGTGTGAAAAGTAAAGATTTTTTCGTTTATGTGTAATAAAAATCAGTTTCATAGACCTACAAGTTTTCACAAGCAAGTGGCATTTTCAAAACTCTTAGTACTAATTTAAGACCATCAAAAATGCATAACACTTTCATTCACAGTAATTGCCTTTCATAATGCTATTACTATCAAACTTTCCATTCACATCTCTTCTCTTTGTTTTATTTAACCTATCACATCATTTAACCCATCTGATCTTAATTGTTAGTCAATGAATCATTGGTATAGCTATAGATTTCTAGATTATATATAGATAGAAGGAACTTGTTTGGAGTTTCTGAAACGGATAACCAAATATAAGGAATTCTCGTTAAAAGCTTAATTAAGCAATTTTTCTGAGAGGTAAACCACAATGTTCAAAGCATGGGTGGTGTGTGTGTGTGTGTGGTGTGTTGTGTGTGTGTGGTGTGTGTGTGTGTAGATGAAAGAGAGTTGAGAGGAAAGAGAGTTTAGAGAGAGAAAGAAGAGAGGAGAGGATGACTGAGAGAGAGAGATTGTGTGTGAGAGAGAGAGAGAGAGAGAATGCATTTGCAGTTTGTGAACATTGAACCAGACAGAGTAAAGGAGAAGAAACAATCAATGACTGTGAATCTAGATTGATCAGAGATGCCTGGGACTGTCAAATTACCGTAACTCACCCTTCATCTGAGAAGTCAGTACATTCAGTCATATTGCACACTGAGAACATCTACTGTATTGGTAGCAAACTCTGTTCTAGTGTTCCATGTCATACTGTACCTTCATTACATCTTTTGATAACACAATAGATACTATTATACAGACATTATAGATTTTATGTCAGTTACGTAAGTTAGGTAATGTGAGTGTATTTTGTAACATAACTGTGATCTGTATTACTGAAACATCTTTAATTCACTAACACGGGTGATTTGAAACGTATTACACATTGTTTTCTAGTGAATTGACTGATTATTAAAAGTAGTAAATTGAAAGAAGATTATAGGCCTACTATTGTGTTTCGGTGACTAAACCAAATGTTCTAATAACATATTGCAATAATCCTGTGTTTTGAAACTATGGTTGTGTGGACTGCAATTCTGTATAACTTGAGTTTTGAAAGATTGACTAGCAGTGTTACAAGTGTGATCAGTTTAGATATTTGCACCAATAGTTTTGAAAATGTGCATATTTTATGTGAAAATATCACCAAAGTGGAAAAAAGTAAATGCTGTAGTAAAAATGAATATTAATTAAACTAACAAATGCAGTTGAAGCATTGTTGATCGTTAGTTCGTGTTAACTAAAATAGCTAACTAATGCTGACTAATGAAATAATATATCTAACATTATGGTTGTTTGAGTTATCAATTTAGTGTTTCATAGTGGTTTTTGAATATGATTTCAAAATGTAAAGCAATCCAAATGCTATCCACTTATACAGTACCACCAAAATGTTCCAAGATGTCGGTCTTGTTGTCTTTTCTGCCTGCTGCCACAATGTCTGCTCCTCACAGCAGAATACCAGTTCACCATCTGCCCTGTGCATTATATGTTCACCACATATTTAGATATTTATATTATCCTCACACAACACCTGGCAGGTGTGTATTATAAATGCTCTTGAGTATTATATGTCATTAAACTGTATATTGTGCTGTCTCCATTTAGTAAGTTGTTACACAAAAATGTCTCTTCAGGGATCAATAAAGTAAGTCCTATACATCTAATTAATATACTATATATCTCTTTTTTAAAAACGAGAGAAAAAAGGTTTAGGCATAATGTTTATCGGATTTGATGAATGATGTGAATTGATTGATTGAATCAAATTAAATCATATATTTATTATTTTAGTAAAACCAGTTCATTTGGATGTTTTAGAGTGTATTAAATAAACTAAAAATGTATCTCATGGTACAAAGCTGTTGTATATTATAGGTACAAAAACGAATCTTTGTACCACTATTTACCCCTAAGGGGTACATATTAAAAATACATATTCATACTTATTCATATTTGTAAGTATTCATATACCTTTTGAAAAGGTACTCCCACAGTGACAGTTCTGAACTTTTGTTCTCATATTGTTTCTCATTTATCTCATTTATTAGTTTATTAGTTCACGTGGTGCATTTAAACAAAAAAGCCTGTCAACCAAAGTTTCCTGTCTCAAAAAACAAACAATAAAATACAATAAAAATCAATAAGAAAGAAAGAAAGAAAGGAAAAGGTATCTCAATCGTCAGTTACAGTTGAATCTGAAGGCCACACAGGACATGGAAATTGGGCTAAACCTTGCTTTGTTTGTTTGCCTGCAATCTGTTAAGATCTCGAAGCGTCCAACAGATGGCAGCACTGTACTGTCTCCTTGCCATAGATATATATTTAGTGTGTACTGTGTAGCCCTATCTTACAGGGCGTTTACAGTCGTGTCAAATTTAACACATTATTATGGCTGTATTACATTCACGGATTATAGAAAAATAAATCTAGGATAGGCTGTTTGTGATTTTTGTTTGATATGTGAGAATCTAGCCTAAGGCAAGTTAGTGTAGACGCTAAGTTCCTTTTGCATTAATATTTTTATAACTCAAAACGGACAAAAGTAAGCTATTATTACAATATTCTACACTGTACACATGTTAATAATTTGGTAGTAAATAGGCTAAGTAAAAAAAAAGAATAATTCCACAGTAATATAAAGTATGAATTAGGCTACCTACAGATTTACAGAGAAATATTTATATTAACCTATTGGCCATTCCAAAAAAATAAAAAAATAATAATAATCATTAGCTACATTACTTTATACATTTACAGAAAAAGGAGCATTCCCCGAATTCCCTGCACCACCCATCGCAGTTGAACTCAATGAACTCGTCATTACAATTATTTGGCATTTCACGCAATCAGATTTTATGAACAGATCTTAATAGCACATTTTACATAACTTAACTGTATAGCATAACTTAATTACTACATGTGCAGAATTTTGAAATATAACTGCCATACGTAATGCTTGTAACACCATCACTTTATTTTAATACCATCACAGCCGCCTGTTTTTACGTAATTTTTTTCTTTTTATTCTAAATAATAGGATGACACTAATAATAATATAAGTAGAATTACAAGTAAGTATAATAAGACTTAATACAATAATAATAATAATGTAATAATAATACAAGCAGTAGGTATTTTTCACAGATGTGACGTGATCGTGTATGAGTGAGTAAATAAACGATATGATATTTTGCTGACATCAGCACTGCGCCAAAAAGGACAGTTCCATCCGCTCGCTGCTGCCCACCTGAGTCTCCAGTGAAATACAGAACACAACACCTTCCACAGGCAAAAAGCACTCTTTGCGCCTTTAAAAGTTAAAATAACCTATAGATCAGCTTACTAGTCGTATTTTTTCAGGGTATGTCCATCTGAAACATCTGCAGTAAGGAAGGTTGAATGCGAGGAGCAGCACGGGTAAATTATTGATTGGGACAGTCCTGCTATAAAAGGAGACGCCGCCTGGGTTCTGCTCCTTGTCTTCAAAACGCCAAGATGAGCTACGGATCCGACATCTACTCCGCCTCTTCCTACCGGAAGATCTTCGGGGACTCCACCCGCTACTCAGCCTCTCCATCCCGGCTGAGCAGCTCCCGGAGCGGCTTTAAGTCCCAGCCCACGACCCGCTCCAGCATCCCAAGCTCATACAAGCGCAGCACTCGATCTGCCTTCCCATCTTCATCCTTGAGTCTGGAAAGCTTCGACTTCACCCAGAGCACAGCGCTTAATAATGAGTTCAAGATCATCCGCACCAACGAGAAGGAGCAGATGCAAGGGCTCAATGACCGTTTCGCGATGTTCATCGAGAAAGTTCGCAATCTGGAGCAGCACAACAAAGTGCTGGAAGCCGAACTCGTGACCCTGCGCCAGCGCCAGACAGAACCGTCCCGTCTGGCCGAACTCTACCAGCAAGAGATCCGAGAACTGCGCTCCCAGCTCGAGGAACTTAACGCGGAGAAGAACCAGATGATGTTCGAGCGCGACAACATTGAGGAGGACTTCCAGAAACTCCAGGAGAAGTTCGAGGAGGAGATGAGAATGCGCGAGGAGGCTGAGCAAACGCTTAGAGCTTTCAAGAAGGACGTGGACAACGCCACCATGGTGCGCCTAGACCTGGAGAAGAAGGTCGAAGCCCTTCTGGACGAGATCAACTTTATGAGAAAGGTGCAGGAGGAGGAGGTGACTGAGCTCATGAACATGATCCAGGCTACCCAGGTGTCCGTGGAGATGGAAGTGGCCAAACCCGACCTCACCTCCGCCCTCAAGGAGATTCGCGGCCAGTACGAAGTCATGGCAAGTAAGAACTTGCAGTCCGCTGAAGAGTGGTACAAGTCCAAGTTCACCGATCTCAGCGAAAAGGCCAACAAGAGCAACGAGGTCATTCGCGCCAGCAGGGAAGAGCTCAACGAGTTCAGGAGGCAGCTGCAGTCCAAGACCATCGAGATCGAGAGCCTAAAGGGCACCAACGAATCGCTGGAAAGGCAGATTCATGAGATGGAAGACAGGCACAACGCTGAGGCCATGGGCTACCAGGTTGGTTTCCTCAATTTTAATCTTACACACGGGTTCTACTGAGTTACAATGTATGGATATCGGAAAAGAGTTTCAATTCTTTAAAATGATCACAAACATTGAGAATATTCGCGTTTTCTTAAAACAACCGATCGCTATCTGTTTTGTTTAAAAATAGAATATCTAGTGTTTGAAACTTGTGCTTCTGCTAACCAGACAGCAGACAAAAGAGCCCCGTGAAATGGGCGTGACCACAGCAAGTGACTGTGAATGTTACCGCTTCTCTGTCCATGGTGCTAAAATGACTTCAGACAGTTAAATGAACAGCCTATACTGGATATTTTATTCATAAGGTTTTCCAAACCTTTTAATAAATCAGCTACAATCAAATAATGATGACAAAGTGTCACTAAATAATGAATGTAAGTGCTTTAGCCCATACAATTAAATCTAATCTATGTTTTTTCCACAAGCATCATTGCATTTAGGTTAAAGTTGCCTACTGTAAAGTCTTTCTTTCTTACTTTCTGCAATGCAATGCAATGCATGTGCAGGGTTTCAAAAATAAAAGGTTCTTTATTGGCATCAATAGCTTCATGAAGAACCTTGCACCTTCCATGGAACCTTTCCATTCCACAAAATGTTCTTAATAGTGGAAAAGGGGTTCTTTAGATGTTTAAGGATTACTAGATTTTTAGTTCTTCACACTAAGAAAAAATGGTTCTTGTAAGAATTGTTCACTTAAAAGTTCTTTGGGCAACAGAGAATGGTTGTTTTATTGCATTGTGACGAATATCCTTTATTTTTTAAGAGAGTATGGAAACATTTCTAGTGTCAAAACAAATAATCCAGTCTAAATGCAGCAGTTTTTTAAAATCATAAATATATCATGTAACATCACCCAGGATACAATTGGGCAGTTGGATAATGAGCTGAGGACCACTAAGAGTGAGATGGCCCGTCACCTTAGGGAGTACCAAGACCTGCTGAATGTCAAGATGGCGCTTGACATAGAGATTGCTGCTTACAGGTAATTAACAATGTTTTTTATTGATATGTGAAGGTGAAGGCAAGTGAAATGTGCATTCTGTCCATTCTTTATCAACATACCTGTGACCTAAAATGAAAATCATGAGAATTGCTTTAATGGAATTAGCTGATGTGATACAGAAATGCATTGCACTGATCTCTCTTCACCTTTTCCACCACACCCTGCCTCGCCACCGTCTCTTTGTTCACCCTTCCATTTATTATCCATCTCAGGAAACTGTTGGAAGGGGAGGAGACACGTTTCACCACCGGGATCACCTACCCCACCCCTGCCTCAGTGTCCAGCTACAGCTACCAGTCCCGTATGTACAGCAGCTCTAGCGTTAGCGGAAAGAAGGAGGTCAAGGATGATGATGACAAACATCAGCAGATCAGTAAACCCGGCAAAGGCTCCTCCCAGTCCGATGACTCCAAGAAGAGTGACAAGATCGACTCTGGAGACGTGAACCCCACCAACCAGAAAAACTAAACGTCTCAACCCTCTTTCTTTCTTCCACTCCTCCCTCTGCCTTCTCCATTACTATATTTTCCCTTTACCCAAGCAACTCCTCTCCACAAAGGGGGTCTCAGAGAGGAATCTAGCATATTTTGACTATTCTCCACTAATTCACCTCCCACTCAGTCACAGGCAGCAGCCCTTCTGTAGCAAACCACTTACTACTCAATACACACTCTTTGATGCCTATATTCTCTGTTTCCAGGGCTGCACTGAGTTATTTATTGCCACTTTTAATTGCACTAAAACAGGCTTCTCTCGGCACATTGCGTTAAGAAAATGTCTGTGTGTTTAGCTGAAGGTATTATTGTGCTGCAGTGCAAAGCCAGCACAAAACTTGACTTGCAATAATATTTTCTGTTTTACAATATAAGCTGTTAGCAAAGCAGTTATTGTTGTCTTTGAATCATGCCAGCCCTAGTAACAATGGCATCTGGGAGTATCATTGCATCAGAATTGTATCTCCAGTTAACTTCTCGGCATGCTCATAATGCATTCTTGCCAAGAAATAAATAAATAAAAATCCGAAACTAGAAATGCGTAGTTTCGAAAACACTCCACCCAGCCAAATTCCTCTCCAAGACTGCTCTTGATTCCATTTTTAAACATATTCTACCCACTTGCCCTTTAAAAGCAACAAGGATTTGAGCCTAATAGCAAGTCCTCACTGCATGAGGTGTTTCTGCTGTTTGCATGGTGACTGTATGTGGGTCCAACAGAAGTTTACCTATACTTTCATAGCGGTGTGCCTGCCATTCCTCTCAGTACTTAAGGCTGCATTAGTTCACCAGCCAATGGGCAAGACTGAGAGCAAAATGTTACACAGTACTGCTGAAGCCTTTCACATGCTGCTAAACGCTTGTGATTAATACAATTTCTGAAAAATACTTTAAAGCCAATCAAGTCAGGGCACTTAAATGTATGCAAACAGCATCTCATCCATATCAACTGGCAGAATAAAGGAATATGGAATGCTTGGGAAGATATTGCAAAAACATGGTTAATAGAAAGATAGTGTAAGTGTGAGTAAGAAATAAGAAATTGAAAAAAAGGGCTTGTTTGAGCCAGCTTTAAGTTCAGTTTACCTTGCTGCTTCTGAGTCCAGATTTGGTTGTGTTTGGGCGGCTGATACAAATATTATGAATTTGTTAAGAAAAGTTAAAGTATATACTTAGAAGTTAGAAAATGCATTAACATTTCAACATTTTACTTGTATATTTGTGGATGCCTGAAGCACATTTACAGTGTGGAAACGCAGTCACTAGCACAACGTTTCACAATGCATCTCAAACACCTAAACATCATACTTGAATCTAGTGTACTCTCATACAAATAAGTCACTGTCACAGTGAACCTCTGTTAACCATGGGTCAAAAATGAATCCCTTTGGTAAACGTATATTAAAAGGTAATGCTAGTGAAATATCTTCATAACACTTCTGCTACACTGCCAGGTTTTGATACCACTTGCCTCTATGTCATGGCTTTGTCATGCCTGACTTGCTGCACTCTTTCTATAGAGAGTTTAAACAGATTGATAAAGTTGGGCTTAACTGATTTTAAGAACTGTATGATGGGAACCCAAGTGAATGGGTTTCTTTCTTTATCGGAATTCATTTTTCCGATGAACACTGTGACATCGGCATGCTTAGCTGCGAGGGAATGTCAGCGTGCCGGGCGCCAAAAAAAGTAAATAAACAAAAAAAAATAAAAAAAAAAAATAAAAGAAAAAAAACAAAAAAAAAAATTAATAATAATTTTTCTGGCGAATTTTGTCTTTACGTTCTCACAGATGCTCTTTAGGCCTGGTATGTTGGTAAAGCTGAACATTTTGGGATTGCTCTGCCGGTTTTGGGAGAGCGAAAGATGATTGCAGAGAGCATAGTGACACAATGCAGTTTGAAGAAGGAGAATTTCAAACCTGCACTGCCAAACTTTTGTAATGCATGTGCAATCAGCATCCCTCCATAAAAAGGCAACCTGCTTTTACACCAATACAAAACAATCCATCTAAAACATGCTACTGTTTAAGTATGAATGCTCTCAGTTATAAAAAAATGCCTTAAGCCACCAGCAGCTTTCTGAATCTGGCAGGGTGTGCATTAACCTGTTATTTCTGCTAAGAATGTGACTTTGTTTGCTATCTAGTGTGTAGGGGCCACTGTGTACTGGATGACTGAAAACTTTAGGAGCTGAATGTAGTTGATGTAATTTCTATTTAGTCATTATCTTACAGCTGTATGGCACATGACCAATAAAGACTTGACATTATAAAGCGCACCTTAACGTGTCTGTCCTTATTAAATTGAATCCGATTTCTGAAAGCTCACCTGAAATGGCTGGTGAAACTGTTACCGAGTTAATGACATACATGTTTTCTGTATCAAGCATTATAACAATTAATTTGCTTTTGCAGTAGAACTCAAGACATTAACGGTCAATATCCATAATATTTGAAGATTTTGTGGTTTAAAACTTAAACAGCTGATGCAAGTTAGGCCACTTGAAATATGAGCAATAATCAATTTTGCCAATGTTCCAGTCTACCTAAAAGTTGGTGAGATATTAGTCTTATATTTCTTGACCTAAGTGAACTGAAAAATGGTAACTATAAAACTTATCTAAATGGTTTTTTATTTGTTTTTTTATTTTTTTTTTTTAACCTTTTTTTTTTAATTTTTTTTAATTTTTTATTTTTTTTTTATTTTTTTTTTAATTAAAAAAGTCAAATGTTATTTAATATCACTGAATCTACCTAAATATGTTAAGTAATACAGGTTAAATCAAGTAGAAAAAGATCGTTAAGGTAACAAGTACAAGTTATCACTATTTGCAATGTGTGGATATATATACAGTAGGGCAAAAAAGTATTTAGTCAGCCACCAATTGTGCAAGTTCCCCACTTAAAAAGAGAGGAGAGGCCGGTAATTTTCATCATAGGTATACCTCAAATATGAGAGACAAAATGAGGAAAAAAAAATCCAGAAAATCACATTGTAGGATTTTTAAAGAATTAATTGGTAAATTCCTCGGTAAAATAAGTATTTGGTCACCTACAAACAAGCAAGATTTCTGGCTCTCACAGACCTGTAACTTCTTCTTTAAGAGGCTCCTCTGTCCTCCACTCGTTACCTGTATTAATGGAATCTGTTTGAATTCGTTATCAGTATAAAAGACATCTGTTCACAACCTCAAACAGTCACACTCCAACTCCACCATGGCCAAGACCAAAGAGCTGGCAAAGGACACCAGAAACAAAATAGTAGACCTGCACCAGGCTGGGAAGACAATCTGCAATAGGTAAGCAGCTTGGTGTGAAGAAATCAACTGTGGGGCAATTATTAGAAAATGGAAGACATAAAAAACCACTGATAATCTCCCTCGATCTGAGGCTCCACACAACATCTCACCCCGTGGGGTCAAAATGATAACAAGAACTGTGAGCAAAAATCCCAGAAACACACGGGGGGACCTAGTGAATGACCTGCAGAGAGCTGGGACCAAAGAAACAAAGGCTACCACCAGTAACACACTGCGCCGCCAGGGACAAAAAATCCTGCATTGCCAGACGTGTCCCCCTGCTTAAGCAAGTACATGTCCAGGCCCATCTGAAGTATGCTAGAGAGCATTTGGATGATCCAGAAGAAGATTGGGAGAATGTCATATGGTCAGATGAAACCAAAATATAACTTTTTGGTAAAAACTCAACTTGTCGTGTTTGGAGGAGAAAGAATGCATCCAAATAACACCATACCTACTGTGAAGCATGGGGGTTGAAACATCATGCTTTGGGGCTGTTTTCTGCAAAGGGACCAGGACCACTGATCCGTGTAAACGAAAGAATGAAAGGGGACATGTATCGTGAGATTTTGAGTGAAAACCTCATTCCATCAGGAAGGGCATTGAAGATGAAACGTGGCTGGGTCTTTCAGCATGACAATGATCCCAAACACACCGCCCGGGCAACGAAGGAGTGGCTTCGTAAGAAGCATTTCAAGGTCCTGGAGTGGCCTAGCCAGTCTCCAGATCTCAACCCCATAGAAAATCTTTGGAGGGAGTTGAAAATCCGTGTTGCCCAGCGACAGCCCCAAAACATTACTGCTCTAGAGGAGATATGCATGGAGGAATGGGCCAAAATACCAACAACAGTGTGAAAACCTTGTGAAGACTTACAAAAAACGTTTTAGACCTCTGTCATTGCCAACAAAGGGTAAATAACAAAGTATTGAGATTAAATTTTATTATTGACCAAATACTTATTTTCCACCATAATTTGCAAATAAATTCTATAAAAATCCTACAATGTGATTTTCTGGATTTTTTTTTCTCATTTTGTCTCATAGTTGAGGTATACCTATGATGAAAATTACAGGCCTCTCTCATCTTTTTAAGTGGGAAAACTTGCACAATTGGTGGCTGACTAAATACTTTTTTCCCCACTGTATATATATATATATCTACATAGATTTTTTTATTTCATTTCAGTTTTAGTTTTGGTTGTTTTAGTACATCAAGCTAAACTAAATGGTAACACTTTACAATAAGCTTTCATTAACACTGGTTAATGCATTAAGTAACATAAACTAACAATGAGCAATATGCATTTTTAAAGCATTTATTAAACTTTGTTAATGTTAGTAAAAATATTCAGGTTCATGTTAATTAACAGTGCATTAACTAATGATAATAAATACAACTTTTGATCCTAAAAGTGTGTTAACAAATGTCTTAATGTTAATCTTAACGATGTGCCCTTTTTTGGATAGAACGTAAGAACACAGCAGGAAGCCCACTTTCAACTTTGTGCCTGTCGTGATCCAGCGGCCCCATAATCCATCATGTTCTAGTTTATGTGAGTCTTTAGGGATCAGGAGTCAAGAGGACAAGGACGATTCCATTGTGTTTTTTCTTTCTTTCTCAGTGAAAAGCAATGTAATATAAAAATAAATGCAAACAATTTGATTATACAAAGGACACAGAAATAAGCTACATTACTGCTGTATGTGAACACACACAAACACAACCTTTACCTGTACCGAGCCCACATATGGTGTGTGGTAACACTCGTGACTGCACCTCTGTGCTGTGTGGGCAACATACACTGCAATTATACAAAGATTTATATCCCTGCAATGCTGGCAACAAGCTATAAACGTCCCATTGTGACAAATGCGCACTAAGAGCCACCTCTCACACCCCAAGCCTAAACAGAGATTTTATTCAGCTCATATTCCATTGCCATTCTCTGTATCATCTGGTAAATCTGTCTTCACCTCACTAACATAATCAGAGACTGTACTCCTGATGCTATTGATGACTGACTTCATAATGTAATAGTGTCAGCATGCTTCTCTGTTATGGACAGGTATAAAGTTGTTTATCTTGTACACAAATCTCTATTAAGTTTTCCTTCCTGTGACAGAGATAAAGTAGAAATGGACTTACTTGAAGTTACTTGGATGTGTTATCCACACCTCAGTGCACATAGTCTCTAAATGAACTACTCAACTATCCTGTAGAGACCAGGCTGACATGAGCAGCCAGGCATCACAAGATAAGAGACATGCCCTAAAGTAAGAATGATAGACATTGTGTGAATGCATGTGTATGTGTTAAACATAGAGATTTAGATCAGGTATACCTAGATTACCTAAACTTAATTTGTCTAATGAAAATGGTTAGTTCTATAAAAATAATTCTGTTATTCAGTCAGCAATAGATGGCATCTGAAATGTTTAGCTATCCACAGGGTGCAAGACAGGTTATGACATGTATGGCGAATGACACAGGACAAAATTAATTAGAATTTTTTAAATTATTTATTTCACAACTATACTATGTTTAATTATAAAACAAATCCCCACTCAAGTAAATTTGATAAGACAGCATTTTTATCAATATAGCAACTGCAAACCAACAAAGAACAAATTTTCACTATGAAGCCTGTAATATAACTGAAATAAAGACATGATTTATGAAAACTAGCAAGACTTAAATTCAATCATAGCTCACACAAAATTCATCTACATGCACATACAGAATAGTTTAACTTTACTTAAACTACCTAGCATTTATACATTTATAAATCTAACAACAATCATAAAAAAACTGGGATGAAAATGCATCAGAAAATTAATCAAAAATAATGTTGCATCTGTATACTTGCTATCCTCACTTTCTAATAAAGTAAAAATTGCCCACCCAAAGCTTCTCTACAAAGACATATGATGCAGTAGAGGAGAAGATGATCAGAGAATAATGCCTTGTCATTACAAACCTACTGTATGAAGAACCTGGACTATAGTGCACAAGTGGTATAAAAGTCATACTTTTATGGTGCTTTTTTGTCCTTGTGTTTATGACAAACCATCACTGTGTGAGAAACAAGTTGTAAGAAAAAAAAAGAAGTTGGGTTCCACAGAAAATAACATGTAGGTTTGGAATGACATAAAGTTTTGGTTCCTATTGACTTTTATTGTGTGGACAAAAAATACATTGGAAGTCAATGGTCACCAAAACTGTTTGGATACCAACATTCTTCAAAATATCTTCCTTTATGTTCCATAGAACAAAGAACATTGTACAGGTGTGGAGCGACAGTATTTTCATTTTTGAATGAACTATCCCTTTAACATAATCAAGCATGCATATGCACACAGAGGCTGTTGAATTATTCATGTTTTTCTCCTGGTGGAAGGACAATGACTGGATGAGGCAACAGAGGGAAAATCTCAGTGGTGTCCTCATCATGACCTTCTCCTATCAGAGAGCAGTCATCTTGCACATGGTCAGAACAATTTTCTCAAACAAAAGAGATTTTATTATTACACTTTGCACATGGCAATCAGATCTTGAAGTTCTTAAAGGGTTAGTTCACCTAAAAATGAAAATTATGTCATTAATTACTCACCCTCATGTCGTTTCAAACCTGTAAGACCTTCGTTCATTTTCGGAACACAAATTAAGATATTTTTGATGGTATCTGAGAGCTGTCTGACCCTGCATAGACAGCAATACAACTGAAATGTTCCCAAGTCCATCAAAAATATCTTAATTTGTGTTCCGAAGATGAACGAACGAAGGTCTTACGGGTTTGAAACGAAATGAGGGTGAGTAATTAATGACAGAATTTTCATTTTTGGGTGAACTATCCCTTTAAGGAAAAAGGCTGCTGATTACAATCCAGCTGATGCCACCTAATCTAATCCCCACCTATATAAAAAAAGAGTAACTATTTATATAAGACACAATCTAGACATCAGTCATTAAATAAGAGCTGACTTTACCAGTTCTTCAGTCATGCCCACATCGCACTGAACCAATCAATTTGACCATTACAAATGTCCCACAAAATGACAGAGAGATGAAACAGAAGGTCAGTGATATTACCTGTCGGTAAAGTGTTAACCGGCCTGCTGCAGCAGCTGTTGCCGTGGATACTGTTGCCAAGCCCCAACCCACTGTGCCCTTGCAGCAGTGAGAGATGCTTGTGGGAAGCCGCGTGAACTCTTCACAAGCCCACCCTACAGACACTGAGTAATCAACAGAAAATGGATTTAAAAAGAGACAGATGAAAGAACAGCCTGAAGTTCTGCACAAAATAAGACTTTCAGTCGTTCTCAATAAGTACATCATAGTCACTTAAAGTGCTCCCAGTGATGTGTTCCAGTGTCACCCCTAAAAACTGTTTCAAATGTGGTTAGAAATGGATCGTAAAAATAGGACAAGAGAAATGGATGTGTTTTAATCCTACAAGCCATTCTCTGTAGACCACAGAGTGGATACTATTGCTACTATTGTACATTAAACAATAATTTCCATTTTCAAATGGAGAAAACAGATTGAATTCAGCTAGTTTAGACCTTATTATAAATTTACTAAAAAATATTGCACAGCAGGTACATGATGACAAATTAAATAAAAAAATCTCCATAAATATGCAATTAATTGCCAGACTATTTTTGTCCAAACACTCGTTAGAAAACTGTCCATTAACATCCTTAATTTGGAAACGAAACACTAAAGCCCTTACAAAAACATCCTGCAGGAAAAACAAAAAATTTATTCCTGAAGGATGCTGCGTTCTGTGCGGGTCATGGCAGGCATCCTGCAGGACGAACTAAATCTCCTTCAGACAGAGACATCCTACAGGAGTCCTGCAGGATGGTCCACTGGAAGCAGCCACGTCTTTTCCTGCAGACTCCCGCCCCACGCGCATAGCAGTAATTTTGATTCCTGTAGGATTACCATATATCTGTAGGAAGTGAATTATGATTTTTTTAAGCCTTGCTCAGGAATCATCTTGCTCATTCCTGCAGGCCTCATATTAAACAGGCCACTATTCCTGCAGGATAAACTTACTGTCTGTTTATATTTTATTTTAGTCTACAGTGTTTAAAACATGGACACAAGTACTTACCAGCATTTATATAATTTACTAACAAATTTTTATATAAAATTTTCAGAATAAAAATTTAACTGACATAATATCTAAAACAAACAAGTTGTTCACATATCACAGTATAAGTTTTAGTATTACTTGCACTTTTATTTCACAGTGGATTTGATATATTGTATTCTTCCAACATTCATGTACTGTATATATTAATGTAAAATAATTTCATACATGCAATCATTGTATGACACATTAACTGTACATATTATAAATAACTACATAACTGGAAATATATAACAACTTAGGTTACCATCAACTGTCTGGTTACTGACATCTTTTTAGTTCAATAGAAGAAAGAAACTCATACAGGTTTGGAACAACTAGAGGGTAAGTCAATAATGACCTATCCCTTTAAGGGAGCATATACAAATCTGATGATTTAAGTAACAGCTTACAGAACACTGATGGGATTATTGCTTCAGATAAATTAAATTTACAACACAAAAATTATAAACTTTACTAGATGTAGTTAGTTATTGCACCATCACCGTATTTAAAAGAACGTGGAGGAGAGTGTAGGCTTCATTCCGCCCGCCTTGTGAGGAGAGTGAGTCGCCAGCCGTGTGAGGAGAGTGAGTCGCCCGCCGTGTGAGGAGAGTGAGGGTCCGCCCCCGCGTGTGAGGTAGACAGGTGAGTCGCCCGGCCGTGTGATGGACGAGTGAGAGGTCCCCCGCCGTGTGACAGACGTGAGTCGCCCGCCGTGGATGATAGTGAGTCCCCGCACCGTGTGAGGGAGTGAGTTCGCGGCACGCCAGTGTGACGAGAGTGATTCGCCCGCATGGAGGAGAGTGAGTCCTTCCAGCCGGTGGTGAGGAAGTGAGTCGCGCCCTCCGTGTGACGGAGAGTGAGTCGCCCGCCGTGTGAGGAGATTGAGTCGTCCCGCCTGTGTTGACCGAAGTGAGTCCGCCCGCGTCGGTTGTAGGATAGTGAGTCCGTCCGTCGCTGCCGTGTGAGGATAGTGAGCTCCCCCGCCGTGTGCCGATAGTTGGAGATCGCGCCCGCGTGTGACTAGAGTGAGCTCCCCATCCGTGTGACTGACCGGAGTGAGTCGCCAAACACAATAAAAAACAATAGAAAACAGCAAAATCCAGCCGTGTGAGGTAGATTAAACACCACAGCTGAGGATAGTGAGTCGCTTAGCCCGCTCGTTTGTAGGAAGTGTTGAGCGTAGGCAAAATCAGTTAGCAGTCTCCTCTTGCAATATTACTAGTTGACTGTCCGCGACAAGTATTAGTCTTATTTTTGGACCGGAAGGCCCGCCATATAGTATAAGCAGTTTATGCAACCAACCCCAGGAACACCAAAAGTGGAACATCTACGTCCACAACTACGTTGAACATCATCTATTATCTTCTTAGTTGGACGCCACTTCTCTCTCATATGTCCTTGAATACATGGTGGTACTGAGAATACAGGGCTCATTCATCTTCCATCGCATGCGCATTGTATGATAGTTAGTTGGGAAGCTTTAGTATTACGGTCTATAAATTTTAAGTATGGATATTTTTCTTACACAAATGCAATATTTCGCTTCAGAAGCCTTTATTAACCCCCCAGAGCCATGTGGAGTACTTTTATGATGGATGGATGCACTTTATTGGACTTCAAAATCTCAACCACCATTCACTGCCAGGCGAATTAAGTAGATTTCGGATAAAGCTTGGAAGAGCCGGGACATTTTGTAATATAACTCTGATTGTATTCGTCTGAAATAAGAAAGACATATATACCTAGGATGACTTGAGGGTGAGTAAATCATGGGGTAGTTTTCATTTTTGGGTGAACTATCCCTTTAACTAGCATTTTTTGGAAAAAAGGAAATCCTCTCTAGGTCAAAATGACTGTAACACAAAATGAGGGTTATATAGCATTTCCTTGTTGATGATAAATAATACAGGCCCCATGATGCAGCTGAACTGAGTTCTCATCAGCATTAGTAACCTGCAGGGCTTTCCTTAGGGAAATCACTGGATACAGTGTAATAAGGCTGTATAGAATCTACCATGAGTCATCAGCATATGGGTATCCTGGGGAGAGAGGAAATGAGAGTTCTTTGAACAGAAATATCTGTTGTGTGCAAAAACACTGAGAAAACTGAGATGAAACAAAACTATAGTTCACTGATACTGGGAGTTATGAAGGAAACGTGTTGGAAATATGATTCTCTGTGCTTTGGAAGAATGCACATGATGATGCTGTCTTTTTTCTGGATTGGCTGTATGTGTGTGTGAGCCTGAGAGAGAAAGTAGGCTAAAAATAGAACAGACACAACAAAGTGAGACAGACACAGCGACGGTATACAGAGAGACACTGACACTGTCTACTTGATGCCTCACAAAACACTGTACACACACACGCACGCAAGCACGCACGCACGCACATACACACACACACACACACACACCACACACAGCCAGATCACAAGAGATGCGATGCTACATGTTCATGTTAATTTTAGTGTAATTATGTAAAAAACAATATGATTAAAAATTATTCAATAAATAAAAATACTTATCAATGATTATTATTAATTATGCCTCTAACTAATCTATATAACAATTCTGTAATAAGGAATTAATATGCCTATGAATAATTTTTGGTTTTGACACACACCTTCCAGGTACGCCCTAGACACATCATCAGTGATGTAACCTGGGGTCATCGGGTGTTTCAACATCATACACCCTTGCCCAGGAGACCCAGCCAGGGGTGATCAGTCCCCGACTTGTGTCTAGGTAGCTTGTGTAGTCCACGGATTGCCCCTTTTGATCCACAGCCATCTTGATGCCTTCTCAGCGGCATCCATGATGTTCCTGATGGCTTTATTCTTGTGCAGTCCCTTGATTCCTAAGAGCTTGAGGGCCCTGCATAATGACTGGCCAGCAAAACCTCGGCAGCCAACCTCGAATGGAAGGCAGTGGGTCTTCCATCCCCTGTTACGGCATTGGCCTGCCGACTCCTCGTACTTGGCCCTCTTCCATTCAAATGCCTCTTCCATCCGGTCTTCCCAGGGCACAGTTAATTCCAGTAGAACCACCTGCCTTGATGATTCTGAAAATAGGACCATATCAGGCCTAAGCATGGTCGTGGCGATGGTTTCTGGGAATTTAAGCTGCTTTCCCAGGTCAACCTTTAGCTGCCAGTCTCAAGCTGTTACCAGGAGTCCACCCGCTGGGTTCCTGCTCCCTGATGGTTTCTCTCCAGCCTTAACAAATGTGATTGCGCGCTGTGCTGGCTGCTGGTGCTTGCTGAGAGAGATCCCTGTGCTGATAGTTCCAGCGATTACCCTTAGCACCTGATCGTGGCACCACCGATAACACCCCTCTCCCAGGGCCTTAGGGCAGCAGCTTAATATGTGCTCCAGGGATCCTCTTTTTTGGCATAGGAGACATGCATGGGTGTCTTTCAGGCCCCAGGAGAAGAGGTTGGTTGGACTGGGGAGGACATCGTAGACTATTATGGCTCCGCTTTCCACAACTCAGTCCATGAGATCTTTCGGTCCGTCCCTTGTTCCCATCGAATCCACGCCCCTTGTTGTACCATCCTACTAATGCGCCTTTCCTCCACCCCTGCTTGTATTTCTTCTTGGACCAGTAGATAGGCCTATGAATAATAAATGTATTAATAAAATGAATCCCCATTGATCTCATGTCATAATGTCATATATAACTGCATTTGTAATTATATTTTATATAATTTCATAATTTTTTGTAAAGCCGTTCACAAACTTCCAAATGTGCTAATTTCGTAATGCTATTAATAATGCGTATTTTTTGATTGATATATTAATAATTAATATATATATATATATATATATATCTATATATATATATATATTGTATATATATATTACATAGAATATATATATATATATATTATACTATATAGCAATGTGTATTATGCATATTTAATTATATAATATATAATTATATAATCCATCAACAAAAATGTCACAGATCGCCAGTAGGATTTTTTGGTGGGACAAAAAGGGATGCAGAGTTTAGATCTGACATTCCTTGCAGCAACATTTTCAACGAACAGAAATTGTACTTCACATTCATGCTGCAATTCTAGAGAGGTTTGCACGTTTTTTCTTCTCTCTCCAAACTATTCCAGCTTTGCGTTTTGTTGAAACAAGCCTTTGACAGTTAAGCCTTTTAGATAATGGCTTTCAAAGGTACGTGTCTATTCAGTGGGGGCTCATTATTTTGGCTGCAGTAGCACCAGACAACAAGCTTTTCCTTTGAGACCTCTCCTCAAATGCGCTACGGTTGATGGGTGCGTCCTTTAGTGAGAACATTCACTCACAACAGATGGCCCCCATATCCTCAAGCTGCATATATTTTAAGCTATACAGAGAAAGTTCACACCTTTTCTTCTGCTAATAGCATCTTGCAGGAAGGTGACAATTGAACAACTGCACCAGAGAAAGCTAGAGTAACACCCTAATAAAACACCAGACATGTAGACTAAAAAAGTGCAGTAAGACACTAACTCAAACTGACATGTCGCACTGCAAAAATCAGGAGTCATTTCTTTGTTTTTCTCAACGGTTGTGTCCAAAACTTAAGGCAGCTGCTTTACTGCATCACTGCCCACTCAATGACTTTACAGATGGCATTTTAGTCTGAAGGCACTGCTAAAGGAAACTAGTCTCAGACAGGCTTCCAAGGCACCATAATTATGTCATGTCTGAACAATTTCAAGTGAAGTTTAGATAACAAAATGGAAAGAACCACCATACATCATAACACTTTAGTTAAATGCAATAGCTTAAATGAAATAACATTGAACAATACTTTAAAGTATTAGAGCATTGTTAGCTTAGCAACATGCTAAAAGCAACGTCTGTTGCAAGCCAAATTTCAAGTCGATTCTCCCATTTAAAGCACTATTTGTGTAATGCACAGATTTGTGTGAAGAAATCCTAAATAATAGTAATCAAAAGAACCTTTTTCTAATTTTTAAAAAAATTATAAATAAACCTTTAATGCAATGGAAAGGTTCCATGGATGTTAAAAATTGCCATAAAGTACCTTTTATTTTTTAGAGTTGTATGCTCCTCATTCATAAGAGGTTTCCTACATTCACTTCATTAACATCACAATTAAGAGCTTTAATTACCAATGTTGTGTTGACTTACTACACGAGTAAAACAAACTCATTAATCATGTGTTTAAGCATCGTGTGATGTGTCTGTATGTCTCCTCTGTGGACATCAACATCATCCATCATTTTTTCATGTTGATTTAAATATTAAATGACGTGTCTGTGTGCCCATTTTAACGCATAGTCTCTCACACAAAAATTGAAACATTCTGAAATGTCTGTCATATTTCTAAATCTGTTATGATGAAGAAACACATTTATCTACATCTTGGGTGGCCTGAGGGTTAGTACGTTTTCAGAAAATGTTCATGATTGAGTGTAACATACTGCCCACATACATATCCACTGCAGCAAATAAAGTGTGATGGATTCATGCCTGTCTATATACACCTGCAGTGAAGGGCAGTGCAGCAGTGCCACTCTCCCCTCCCTCTCTGCTGCGGTATGACATGCATGCATCATGGGTGGGATGTGCTGGTGTGTGCTAACCACTCTCTGCCCTGCTCCCTTCATGCATCACAGCCCCCCACCAGACACACACACACACCACAAGGCACATGCACACGCACTACGCACACGCACACCTCACAGACACAGCACGCACACACACACACACACACACACACACCACACACACACACATTTCACAGGGTGTGGCACTCCAACACTTTTATCACCACATTACCATTTTAATCTCTGTTGCTGTCTAGCCTGTGTTGTTTTTCCCAATGTTATCTTTGTCTCTGCCACAGTCTCATTATTTTCTCACCCTATCAGCATTCAGAAATAGTCCTCACATCAAAAAATGTATTCAGTGCATAGAGGGTATACAAATCACATCACATCACCTTCACTTATATTAAAGGGGTCATATGATGCTGCTAAAAAGAACATTATTTTGTGTATTTGGTGTAATGAAATTTGTTTATGTGGTTTAAGGTTCAAAAAACAATTTTTTTTTCCACATACTGTACATTATTGTTCTTTATGCCCCGCCTTTCTGAAACGCTTCGATTTTTAAAAAACGCATCATTCTGAAAAAGCGAGGTGTGCTCTGATTGGCCAGCTATCCAGTGCATTGTGATTGGCCGAATACCTCAAGCGTGTGACGGAAATGTTACACACCATACCATATTCTAATGCCTTGTCCCAGCCGGAGCAATGAGACAAAAACATTAAAACCCATTATAAATGAGGCATTTGTTGCATCCAGTGGGGACATAATTACGGATTATAATGACTTATACTGTCTTTTTACGCATTTGCGTGCAATTCGCGCCACATAAACATAAAACCCTGTCTGCATTTGTGATTGGAGAAATGACAAACAACAAGTGCTCTCACGCCTACTTAAGGCTGAGGCGGGCAGGCTTGAGGAACGCGCGGCCGTCGGATTCGATGAAGGAGCGTCCGGCGGGCTTGCGGCAACCACATGTGACGACACCGGGCTGGACTCAGCTTCTCGTCCCAGTGAAGCCTCCCAGCGCGAAGTTAGTATTTCCTCAGCGACCAGCACGGATCAGCTCCAGCATGACGAAGCGATATCGTCCTCATTTGGAAGGCCAAACAAAGTAGTTTCTCTTTCACAACGAAACACACAGCGCCTTCACGACATGGTGGCAACAACAATACTACAGCGAGAATAAAAGTTATGCCTTCTTTCTTTGAGTGAACATTTGGGCGGCGTTATGCAAATCTTCCCACATCGTGACGTAGACATGTGGGGGCGTGTTAGAACGAGCTGTTTTAGGTAGGCGTAGTTGACTCTTAACTTTTATAAAGAATATCTCTTTGGATTTGAGACTTTAGTCTTTGCAACTTTACAGATCTTCTTTATCTTTATCTAGAGCTTGTAACACTCCAAAGAGAAAGGAAAAATTGAAATCGCATCATATGACCCTTTTAAATGAATAGCTATGTTTTAGACAGTTTGTTAAATTCTAACACTCCACTGTGTTAATTTAGTGATTTTTGCCATATTCTGGAATTGTTAATCTGTCACGTTAATAACACTTTAGCCTTATCTCTTAGCTTAGATGATTTCTGACCTGCCTCCTCTGACCTGTGTGTGTGTGTGTGTGTGCATATTCATGTGCTGATTTGTGTGCTATGTTGTTGATTTAACATTTTGGTGACATCAGATTGTACAACTACTGTATGTATCCCATTGTCACTATTGTTGTCGGGGGGTTAGAGGATGTGGGGCCGAGCTGCACCACCCAAACAACAATCCAGATTGCTTTTAAATCTATCATTTATTCAGATACACTGAAAATTGGTAATCTAAAATGATAGCATCTATATTAACTGGTTTTATTCAAGTCAACATTATTATTTAACATCACTGAATCAACATAAATACATAAATGTATACCAACACAACTTTTTGTATGTGTTAAATTAAGTAGAAATAGCTCTTTAAGGCAACAATAAAATTAAATGCATAATGTTGTGTGTAATAAGCTGCCAGTACTTTTTCTGTTAATTTACAAATTTATTTTTGTTTACATTGTAGGCTATCATTATAGTTTTTTATTAATATTTAAATATCTATTATTATTTTTATATTTTTCATTTTTTTTTGCCATTTTGATATGTGCCTATGCCATTTGTATTCATTTTTTATCATTTTAAAATATTTGTCACGATTCGCTGCTGGAAGGAATGATGGAGACGTGGATAACATAAACTGTGTTTAATGAGAGAATCACAGGGGTAAATCCACAACAAGAACAGGGGTAAACACACATAATCCAACAAGTAGACCCGACAAACACAGACTGAACAGACTAGGGCTTAAATACACAGGATAACGAGGGAATTGGGAGGAACCGCGTGACCGAAATGTCGACCCTTGGTGGAGCCGATGGAGGGAGGAGCCATGGTTGAGGAAGGGCTGATGACTCCAGGGGGCGACCCATCGCGCGTGAGCAGGTGACAGAGGAGCCCGAGGCGGAGACCCGAAAGGCCGCGGTGGAGCCGGACCGACAGAGGACCAAGGAGGAGCCGACGGGATGGAGGAGCCTGACAGAGCCGGAGAGACGGAGGGACGAGGCGCAGCCGGAGGAGTGGAGTCCCGAGGTGACGGATGGTCGACGACAGACCAAGGCGGAGCCGGAGGGATGAGGGAGCCCGGTGGAGCCAGTGGACTGATGGGCCACGGTGGAGAGGAGGGAGTTAGGAGCCATGGTGGAGCCGCTGGGTCGACGGGCCGAGGTGGAGTCCAGGCCTTGGAGGCTGGAGGTGAGGGATTCTCCAGCCACGGTGACGCTGGAGGATGGCAGACCCGCGGAACTCACACCGTACTGATGGTGTGCTGAGGGCGAGCAGAGGGGCTGCCAGGCGACAGTGGTGGAGGAGGCAGGAGTGGGCGGGAGGGCAGGCATTCGTGGGCCTCCGGGCTTTCAGGGCTTAACTCAGGAACGGGAGTTTTAGTTTTAGTTAACAATAACCGTGCTTTACAATAAAAATTACATTTTAATACATTTTGTATCAAAAACTCATGATAAAAAGCAATATTTCTTAGCTCATTTACTGATAGGTTAGGTTACATTATTTATTCATCATACATTTAACAATGTTAATTAATTCAATGTGAAATGTGAACATTCAAGTGCAGTATTGTAGGAAGAAATTAACATTTAGCAATATTGGTAAGTGCTGTTAATAAGCATAAATATACATAGCACATTCAAATATTGGACAAAATAATCCACAGTAATCAACTTTTAATTTCAACTATTTTTTATGAGTAATTTTCAGTATTTAATAACTTATTTATACTGTACTAAAAGAAATACACTGGGACTCATTGACTAACCATTGCATATAAAGTTGTGTGTTAAATCTGTGCATAAACAACATACATAACATAACTTAACTTTCTTCCTAAAATAGACTTTTACATTTATGAAATGTACAGTGGGAACAACTAAATCCACACATATGCAAAAATCACATACTCTGGGTTTGCTTTGTTAAGATGAAATTTTATACACAGTTTGAATTTATTTTTTAATAGCACAATATACTTTAATTGCATTTTGAGATTGCCTTCTCTGCAAAAGATTAATTTTATGCTGCCTTTGGCTAAACTAGATATCTTGTTATCTTGGGAGGCTCTCGGATCATAGCAAAACATTTCAGCAATGCAGAGAAGTATTTTGTGTGTGTGTGTGTGTGGAATGTGCTATTTTTTTTAAAGTAGAATTGCTTATGTGTAAGGCACCGTTTTAAGTGGGTGCGTGCATCAGACATTGTTTCAGTGCAAAGTGTGCTCACATGTGCATGCAAATCTGGCCAAACCCTCAATAAAAGTGCACATGTATTTTACAATCATGGTGGGACTTTCTGATTTACACCGTTTTTATACTGAGCTAATGATATTTTCTATACCCCATTTTCCAAATTTCTAGATTTTCATTAAACTTTATTTATTATATTTATTAAGCTGTTTTTGTTCTTGACGGAACCGCTGGCATGTCCACATCCTCTGCAAGTGATTTCAGGTTTTACTATCCTTGTGGGGACCGAATGTTGTTTAAAAACTGACCCACACACACACGTGATCAGTGGTTCCAGTATCACACTACATTTCACTCACCCACCAGGTCTCCTTCGCCACCAATGCTGATTTGCTGACAGCAGCTAAAGGGCTGCTGGGAGAATTGTGTGTCAACATAAACAGATATTGATTAGCCCAGAAACCACTCTTCACATTACTCTGATCCAGACGTAATTAAATAAGCAATATGCAGCTCTGCCATTATGGGCAGTGCCATAAGACTTCTGAGGTCCCCAGAGCAGAGGCTGGCAGGAAACAACCTTTTAATGGCATTGTCAATTACATGCCGGTGGAACTTTGTCTTTAGTTGATTTGTGAATTCAAATGCAACATTTTTTCCATCACATGAGGAAGTGCTTCTTTTTTAATATTTCTAATATAGTGCATGTTAATTGTATAGCAGTTTGTATAAGTGAGGTATCTGCTTATGCCCTTTTCTTAGAGCTTATGAAAATTCCACTGAAGTCAGATATTACACTCGGTTCTTCACTGAAGCAGACACGTCTTTCAAGTGGTGAGCAGAATTCTTTCACTATAATCTCTTTGATTCTTTCCATAGAGACATGCTATTTGCATATCTGACCTGGGGTGCATTTCCTTAAGTGTCGTTAACCAGCTGTGGTCACATGCTCTGTCGTTACCAACACAGATTTCATTCCATTTGAATATATATATATATACGTTTCAATATATTATTTTAGCATGTGAGCAATCATTGCAATAAATCAATGTTTTAACATGTAAACATGTTTTAATGATTTTAACAAACAATCAATGTTTTTAAAGAGTGCGCATGTGCATATATGCATAAGTAAACCCCAGAGTATGACATACTGTAAGTGGGAAGCAGCGATGAATCAAACAACAAATAAAGAATCAATTAATTGGTAGAAGTTATTACGCCATCATCTACACGTCACATCATTAAAAACAGTCCTATATTGTTGAACTAATGTGGTTCAAACGACAATGGTGTGACCATGTTACTACGGTTTCGGAAAACAGTTGTGACTAGCTGGTTAGTTTCTGAAACAATGCATCATACTATGGTGGTTAATCAGCGAGTTACATCGTTGTACAGGAAACACACCCCTGATTGGTTAATGCAAATGACGTCATTGAGGCACTTTCAGTCGTTACTTATATACTGTATTTCTGCTTGAATTCTCAGATTTTCAAACAGATGGGAGATTATTTTAATAGTTTTGTATTTAACAAACTTGTAACAAAACATTTCTTATTTTCAGCTAAGATCTGCATTCTCTTGGTGAAATTATTTTTCATTTATTTCTCTGGTTTCTCTCCACAGGCAAATAAGATTTGTCACAGAGCCAATTGCATTCTTTTAAAAGCTTGTAGAAATTTAATTCAAAAGGTAAGTACTAAATTCAAATGTCATTTGAAATCTTGAATGAGGGAATGAAAAAAAGAGATTTCATGGCATTTTCACAAATCAGACTACATTACAGATAACTGTCACACTCTGCAAATGATGCTACCAAATTCTATTAAATGACATTGTTAATAAAGAATAACAATTTGGTCCCTCTGTAAATTCTCTTTACCGCCTGGAAAATTCTCAATCCCTCAAAGTGTATAACGGCCGGGAAGCAAGAAAACACACATTCAAATGTATCCTCAATACTTCAATTTATTCATAGAAATACAGATATTATATATGCATATGTCGAGGGGAGTTTCAACCCTTTATCCAATGAGGATATAGATGACATACATTTAGGATCTTTGGCCAAGAACATGTGTTTTTATAAAATGGCCACATGTACAGAAAAACATGGGCAAGTTTGTGTGATAGTCCTGGGTTGTCGAAGGATTGGTCTTAAGCTTCTGTGCAGCGGGGTGTGGTCAGGTGGGGGGCACGTACCTCATTCCTAGCTATCATGTCCTTATTTGGGACATTTGAACCAAGAGAAGCTAATGTATACATTTAAGCATGCATACTTCGTATATAAGTAAGACATATTTAAAACATAATGTCAAGAGAGAGAGATGGATACAGAAGTGGGGATTCAGAGAGAATGCGTTGTATAGGGAGTGAGTGAGAGAAGGAGAGAGGAAAAGGAGGGGTGAGGCATATCTGGAGCATTCTCTTAACAAGACAGAGAGTGTTTTCTAACAGACATTTAAAGAGATTTTCATGAATATTTCCATATAATGTCTCATTGTGATGTATGAATTCCAGCCAGGATTTAAAAACTTGCTATTTGGATGGATGAATAAAAAAAAAAAAATTGGATTGATGATGTTTATTAATGAATTACATGTGAAAGTGAAAGTGACGTGACATGTGGCCAAGTATGGTGACCCATACTTGGAATTAGTGCTCTGCATTTAAACCATTCAAGTGCACACACACAGCAGTGAACACACACACACACAGAGCAGTGGGCAGCCATTTATGCTGTGGCACCTGGGGAGCAGTTGGGGGTTCGGTGCCTGGCTCAAGGGCCGGACCTGAGAATCGAACTCACAACCTTTGGGTTACGAGTCTGACTCTCTAACCATTAGGCCACGACTTCCCCAAGTCCCCAACATATACATGTTCAATGTATATTGTAATGTTTAATATTTCCCTAAATTCGAAGATATAAGATCTAAGAAACAACATGGTTCAGCAACTCATTAATCCTCTTTCCTGAATGAATAGATGTTTTCTCTGGTGGTGCCCCTTTCATTGTTTAAGAATACCCCTGTTTTCATAAGCCTACAGAAGTCAGATGGTCTGGCTTTAAGCCACATCTCTGGAGCTTAATGGTGGGGGTGTGATTTGCAGAGCCATCTTCAAACACACACACATACACACACACACACACACACACATACGCACACACAGGAAGCTTTTAGAAGCCTGTCTCCAGTCTGAACCACCTGCCCCGTTTTCTTAGCATGATTAAATTGCCAGTTTAGCACACACATACATACACACACACACACACACACACACACACACACACACACACACACATACACACAAATGTGCTGTGGTCAGGAAAGGCTGAGTCTTTGGTGGTGAGTCAACAGTAGTGACAGACAGCAGTGAGAAAATCAATAGGCTGACTATAATAAATAGTGTACCGGGACATTAGAAGCATGCGGCTGTTTGTTGTACAAATCCTCTGACACTTCTGTAGTGTGTTTCTTCTTAGAACTCAATGACCCTCTGAGTGCTCATCTGTGCAGCTGAGAAAACAAAATTAGCTCACTCCCTAGTTTTTATTTTATTATTTATTTATTGCACTCACTGTCAGGACAAAAGGGCCAAATCTTAAGCAAAAATACATTATCTTTTTTTGTGTATTTTTTGGCATTTATATTCCTCAAATAGTGTAGAATGGACAGGAAATGTTATGGAAAAGGAAGGATGGGGTAATTTGATCAGGAAATGTCACAAGCCAGATTCAAACTCTCATTGCCTATATAAACACCACGACTCAAAGCATGTGCACTGCTATAACTGCTATAGGCAGACAACATGTTTATGATATAATGATTTAAAGCGGGGATTGACATTTTTTGTGTCAGCTGAATCCCTTTTACCTGAAATATTTACTAGAAGTACCTCCTGAAATTTTAATATGCCAATAATGTTAACAACACATTCATATTCACAGTTCTCTGATGTTGGTGAATAGCACATGACATACAGGTAAACAAAACACTTCAACCTTTTTTAGTAATTGTGTTATTTTGCTTATTTATGTATTTATAATCAATTTATTTTTCATTTTAATACATTTTAATTATTAATTAATTATTACTATATCATCAATTATCACTTTAGGCAGTGAACCCCAATCTGACATAAAGGAACCGATCAAAACAAAAATTCAGCCTTTATTTACCTTTATCTCATCTAACATTCTGTAAACATGGCTCAGGTGAAGAATATTATATTATCTAAGAAAAGTCTGTAAAAATTAGAAATTTTCTGTTTTGATTTTTCACAGGTGTTGTATCCTCTGCATTGTTCTGGCGTTTTAGGCTTTAAGATATGTCCATAAATTAAATTACCAGTACTTTTATGTTTTTCTAGGGATTTTATTTTTCCTACAGTGCAGAAAAATGTCTTAAATTTCAGACTGTTTCTCATACAAAGCTGTCACATGACTTCTTAAGACTAACCACATAAGCAGATATGCACTATTTTTATAGTAGATTTTGATAGCTCCTGTTTTCTTCAAAATTATTATCTTTCATGCTCCTTTGGGAAAAAAACAGCAGGAGGGTAAGTAAAAAATGACAGGATTTGACAGATCTGTTCCTTTATTTCTAAATTTCTCCAGTCATTAATTAAAATAACAAGCAATTTGAGTCACGTTCTGCACTCGTGTGTTTCTAAAATGAGGCCATTTCTATGCTATCGTATCCTACTGGAAAGCTAGTGATCATTAGCATTCTAGAAAGCAGAGGGTGCCCAGAGCTGTCTGTGACAAAACAGTCTCAGGGGAGGACTTCCCTGTCATACACCCCAGAGCTCCACAGCTGAGCTTTACCCTCACAGTCACAGCAAATCTAATCAAATGGTTAAATGAATTGAAATAGATAAATTCAATGAAATGCATAATAAAGGATCAAATGAAGTTATAAACCCTAAAGTGTATTGGATGTATAGAGGATGATGTATTTGTAATGTACTTCAGGATACCCTGCTGTGGTTGGTTGTGGATCAGATGAAATGTAATGGATCAATGCCAGGCCCGTAAAGTTGCGGTCTGGCAGTCATCCTTGGCAAACACTCCTGCAGTAGGTCTTTGCTGACATACAAGTGAAACGACACCCCAAAGAGTTCAGTTGCTGCCTTTCACAACATAAATCACCGCAGCTACAGCCTGTAATTGAGACATTACTGGATAAATTAAACAGATTTGTTTTTTCAATTTTGTTCAGCTCTTTTTTTTTCTATTTCTATCTTTGTATCTGCTGATTTTCTTTTGTTCTTCTGCAAAATGAGGTGCATAAAGTGAATTAAATATATTACATATTGTATTATATATACAAATAAAATATTCCAGCTTAAGGAACATTTTCAGAACTTTGGCTCTTTAGTCTCTCTTAGAAGGGTGTTTAATGTTCTCAAAACATTAGCACTAAAACATTATTCATACATCATTTATACATTTTTAGGGTGGCCGAGAGAGCTCAAAGCGCTGCAAATGAAAAAAGAAAACAAAAAAACACCTGCAAATTAAGAAAACATCATCAATTTGACAACAGAGGGTGCAAACACACGCTGCAAATGCTCACAACACAAACAAAGAAACGCACTGCAAAACAGAAACGTGCTGCAAATAGGCAGAGACCACCTTGAAATGTTTAAGGGAACCGCAAAGTGACGAACATGGCTCGGACTATTTATCAATGTTTGCTCTGAAAGGTGAGATTTTTTTTAATTTTAACATCCTGATCATACGATTACTTAGCTTTTTTGTTGTTGATATCATTAGCCTAAATGAGTACACAATTACTGTAACTGTGAATGTAAGCTGGTTAACTTTTTCAACTTTCTTTACAAAAAATAACCATTCACTCTTAAAAATAAAGGTGCTTCAAAAGGTTCTTCAATCGATGCCATAGAAGAACCATTTTTGGTTCCACAAAGAACCATTCAGTCAAAGGTTATTTAAATAACCATCTCTTTCTTACCTTTTTGTACTCTGAAGAACCTTTTTTCACACCACAAAGAAACCTATTGAGAACGAAAGGTTCTTCAGATGTTAAAGGTTCTTTATGGAACCAATTAGACAAAAAGGTTCTTCTATGGCATCGTGAAGCACCTTTATTTTTAAGAGTGTAGCCTATGGTTTTACTATTACAATTAATTAATTAATACATTTTTATGGTAAAAATAATTAAAAAACAAAAATGGTTATAGATTAACCATGGTAACCATGCACAATGACCATGGATTACTTACAACTGTACCGAATCAGCTCATGGGAAATATGAATAATTAACCATAACTAGTTATAATTTATTATTCATATTTTAGATCCGCTGTAGATACAGTATTTAGCTGACCTCTCAGGGTCAACTGTCTTGTCAATTCTAAGAACGTTAATTTCCTGGTTAGGGGAAATAACTTTCTTACTGTACAATCCTACAAAAGCTTGTAACGTAAATCTGCATGATTATTGACTCAGGTTATGAGTAAACAATGAACACGTCTAGTGTGATACAAGTAAGGTTTTATTAACTACATAAACACTTAACTAGTCTAACATACTACATAAACACATAAAACTGGTCTACATCCATACACACCACACACACACACACACACACACCCACGCATACAGTTGGTATAGGAAAGGGTTCAATTTTAACTCAGTACAGAAAGAGACATAAGGGATGAAATTTATGGAACCATTTGCATATTAAGCAGATCTACACCTGAGGGAAACGTCATATTCTTAGTTCAAACACACCTTGGTAAAAAGGTGCAAATGATACCTAATTAATAAGACTAATTTTGATACTTGCAAGTCTCGTCTGTCTGAAAATAGATTCCTGTTGCAATCTTAAGGCCCAAGATCTTGCTGAAATTAGTTGTTGAAAAGAACCAGTTTGAGTCAGAGTATCTTGGTGAAATTGAAAGGTCGAGGCCGAAGCCTGGCACAAGCTTATGGTTTCCGGGTGCGTTTTTCTCACATTCTCTCAGAATTAAAACAAACCACTGACTGTGCGGGTCACATGAAGTGCGGCCTTTAAGCCTGCAAAGATTCACGCCTCTCAAGCTGGGCTTGTCCAATGAGGAAGTTCGGAATCTCAAGTGGGAGTTCTGAGATACTGGGGCGTTTTTATGGCCCTTTGTTTGAAAGCATGGTAATTTGCATATGAAGCTTGTATAAAAATTATTAAAGACTCTTAGAACACTAATATGTTGCGTAAGTGTAAACATACAATATACATTCTCAATTAGATCATCCGAATACGAATTCATAGATAGTAAACATGGTAGAGTTATATATATGTGAGCTGACAGGAGTGTGTTTCGATTATTTGTCTGCATAACAGTATACAATTTCAAAGACCAAATACACGATGACAATAATATACTCAATGGCCTGAAGAAAATGGGTGTTCATTCAAAGAATGTTTTCCTATGAATTAATTAGTAGCAAAGTCCATTTCTACACTGCCTCTTGTCCTGGGACATGCAGGGATTTTCCCTGCTTTGCATTCTTTTGGCCAATAAACCCAGTGATATCAGCGTTGGTTGCCATGGAACCAGGGGCCTGTTCGGCTTCCTGGGGTGTTACGCATTTCGGGGGGAAGGGTTCATGAGTCCTCATATGGCTTGTTAACTGAGGGGTGTTACAGAGTATTTGTTAAATATAGCTAACAAAATATATATTGTGTGTTTGATTGGTCCAGACGCTACAACACTAACCATGGTATTTGTACAGCTGTGGTTTTACAAATGGTAATCAATAAAAAACATGGTTAATTTTCATTTTGCTGGGGTAATTTTAATGTGGTCTGTGCTACTTGCGTGTTTCTGTATTTGGTTGTGTTGAGAGCATTTGCAGCACATGTGCTGTCAAACTGATGAAGATATTTTCTTAATTTGCTGGTGCTTTTTCTATTTGCATGTGTTTTCTGATGTTGCAGCTCGTCAAGCTCTCTCGGTCACCGTAATTTTGTTTAAAACGGACATGTTTCTAACTAAATGTTTTTTTGTTCTTTTTTTACTACTACTTGTTTCAGAACATTTAATGGTAACATTGTCATAATGTTTGTAAAATAACTAAATAAAATGCTCTCTTAAGAGTTGTTTAACCAAGCAAAAGCATTTTTAAAAATTTAAAAACTGGGCACTTTGAATATCAGAAATTGTTTTTCATAACTTAATCGGCATGTTAGCAAAATGTTCCTAGAACATAATTTGTTAGATGGATATTTAAACATATAATTTAGTAAGAAAAGACTCGTTCCTCACAGGTCATTGGTGTTAATGTAGGCTGTGTTTAGCTTTATCCCTTCCATTATGCATCAATCGTTCTCTGTCACACACCTCCCACCCATCAATTACACACTGAGTGTGTGCACATGACCCACATTACTTCTGCACCTGAGAAGCTGACTAATGAGATTTTTTGATGTTTTTCAATCAGAATAACACTGCAAACAAATATAACTTACATTTTTTGCTCATATTTTTATTTAAACAATGTCAAAAGACTCACCTCTCTTTAAAAATGTCCTTATATGCAAATGTATTTAGCATCTAAAATCAATGTAAATTGCCATTGGGCCCACATTTTTTTTCTGCAATGTGATATATTTCAGAGTAAAAATAGGCAGAGCATGGTTTAATTTGATCTGTAAGGGATTGACTGGATCATGAGAAGAGGGCGTGGCTATTGGTTTACATGATCCAATAGTCCACATGGGCTGATGTCAAGTGATGTCCATAAGAATAATTTTTTTTACATACATGTATTTTTAACATACACATGTGTAGCGTCTGGACCAATCAAACACACAATATATATTTTGTTAGCTATATTTAACAAATACTCTGTAACACCCCTCAGTTAACAAGCCATATGAGGACCTATGGACCCTTCCCACGAAACGCGTAACACCTCAGGAAGGCAGAACAGGCCTCTGGTTCCATGGCAACCAACGCTGATATCACTGGCTTTATTGCCCAAAGGAATGCGGAGTAGAGAAAATCAGTACATTTTCATATAGACACACAATGCCCAGAGATATGGACTCTTCCCTAATTAATTCATAGGAAAACCTTTCTTTGAATGAACACACATATCCTTGAGGTCATTGTGTATGTTGTCTTTTAAATTGTATACTGTTTATGCAGGCTTGTGATGGAACCACTCGTTCCTGTCATCTTACCTATATGTAATCCTACCATGTTTAGTATCTATGAATTCACCTTCTGATGATCGAAACGAGCGTTTATATTATATGTTGGTATATAGGCAATATATTAGTGTTCTTAGAATCATTAAGTATTTTCGATTCAAGTTCCATATGCAAATTACTATGCTTCCACACAAAGGGTCATAAAACTCCCCAGTATTTCCAAACTCCCGCTTGGGATTTCAGCCTTTCTCATTGGACAAGCCCATCTTGAGAGGCGTGAATCTTCTCAGACCTTAAAGGCCTCAGATCAGTGACCCGCCCCTAGTCGGTGGTTTTGTTAGGTTCTGAGAAGATGTGAGCTCCAATGCTCAAGGACATCCTAAGTTTTTGTGCCAGGATTTCGGCCTTGTCTTCTCCATTCATCAGGTTTCTCTGACGCAAACTGGTTCTTTTTTTTATCAACCAACTTCAGCAAAGATCCACATGAGCTTTCAGATTGCATCAAGCTTTTCTTTCAGACAGACGAGACGTGCACGTATCAAACTTAGTCTTATTAATTGATACATTAGGTATCATTTACACCTTTTTACAAAGGTGTGTTTGAACTAAGAATCTGATGTTTCCTTCAGGCTGTAGAATCTGCTGAATATCACATGGTACCATAGTTTCATATTTTTATTTCTCTTCTTTTACTGCCTAAACTTTAACTCCTTTTCCCATACCAACTGTATGTGTGTGTGTGTGAATGCGTGTGTGTGTGTGTGTGTGTTAGACCAGTTTGTGTTTATGTGGTATGTTAGACTAGTGTAAGTGTTTATGTAGTTAATAAAGTCTTACTTGTATCACACTTGACGTGTTCGTTGTTTGCTCATAACCGGAGTCACTTATCATGCAGATTTACGTTACAAACTTTTAGAATTGTACAGTAAGAAAGTTATTTCCTTTAACCAGGAAATTAACGTTCTTAGAATTGACAGACAGTTGACCCTGAGAGGTCAAGTAAATACTTACAGCGGATCTAAATATTTATAATTAAAACTAGTTATGATTAATTATTCATATTTTTCATGAGCTGATTAGGTTTCATTGAATAAAATATGTCCATTTTGGATTTCACCGTAGGGTCAGTAATGTTTTAGGGTAGCTTTATTTTTATTTTATTTTATTTTTTACATAAAAATACAAACTATATTGAAGCGTGTATTTAAATTATACAATATTAAAAAATGGTCAAAAGTGACCTTCAATCTTCAAATAATCAAAAAATCAAACCATAAACACAAAATTGGCCCAATTACAACACTAAAACAAATGTAACCTAAAAATGGTAACATCCCAATAAAATCGTTTTATGTATGTAAATAACACTTTAAATGGGTTAAATCTGGTAGAAGTGGCTCTTTAAATTAATAATTGCACCACTAGTGCACTGAATACAAAAAAATATATAATAGATTAGTTTTAAAATACACGAATCAGATGTAAATGCAAGCGATGCAATATTCTGCACTGTATTGCACTATATAGCGTGCCATGCCATGCTGTGCTGTGTGCCTGTGGTTCTTCTGGAAGTGCCTGCAAATGTCAGCTGCTGTTGAATTATTCAACAAAACAAAATAAATATAACATCTCAAGGAAAGCACATTTGTTTGTAATAATATGTCAGCAGATGATTATCCTTCATATAGTAACACTTAATACACATTAACACAGTAAATAGGTTTAAAGAATAATAACCATCTCCATCAAAGAGCTCAATACTAGTCTATAGAAATAAATCTAACAAATGAAATTGATTTAACTGAACTCTATTCACCAGTTGATCAGTTGTGACCTTGTCTAGTGTCACACTTTGAAGGTTTTGTAGATGCCTTGATTCATTTTTACACAGTCATGCTGTCTCCCTCTCTATTCTGGGAAAGAAAGATACTGTTCTACTGAGCTTGCTTGATGCTCTGTGCCGTAATTTCGGAGCAGTCTTGTTCAATAATTCAGACTAACATTTTCTCAGAGCACAGTGATTCAAGATCCCAGTGTTCCAGCAAGCATCAGCCTACCATTATTATGCCTCACTGGACTAAAAAGGTAACAGCCATCCAACCCCTCAACTCACTAGAGAGAAAGAGTGAGAGGAAGAGGAATGGAAAGATGAAAGTCCACCACCCCCTCAAATGAAAACTTCAAATGTGTGTTTGAAGTGGATGTGGGAGTGAAGCAGCACAGAATGAGATTCATTTTACATTGAGCTGTTTCATCTTAAACCTTTTTTGTTCAATGGGTGCGTAGATCCATATACAGTAGCATACTGTATTATCAAGAAGATAAAGAGCCGCACACAAATAATAAAACGATACCACTTTTTGGCACTCAGATTCGTTTAAACACACAGCTCTTCACTTCACAAGACTTTAATTGGTGATCTGTAATTGTGTGGATTACTTGTGGATTATTGTGATGTTTTTATCACTTGTCGGATTAACTTAAAAAATATATTTAAAGTTTTTAAGTCAATTTTACTGCTGCTGCTCTGTACAATCTACTTAATGTTGAACTTAACATTCATAAAGAATTAAGTAAATATTACATAATTATATATAATTTCAAAAACAGAATTAAGTAAAATCTATGTGAAAATCTATATGATTTTACTGAATATAGCACCTAATTAAACCATGCTTTAAAGCAGAGATGTGGCTTAAAACACAATACACAATGATGGTAACATTCTGTGGATCATTTTTGAGTATGAAAGAGGTAACAAAATCGCAAGTTACTAATCCTACACTCTAAAAAACGCTGGGGTGGTTTGTTTTTTCAACCCAAGCTGGGTTGAGACTGGCTGGGAAGGGACGTTGGGTTGAAAATTTGGTCTGATCAATTTATCCCGGCGTTGGGGGTGCTTGTGGTGATAGATAATGAGGAGCGAGGTGATGGTGGTGGGCCGTGTATCTTTGTGGGTATCTGGGATCTCTGGAGGGGGGAGGTTCGTCGTACGACACTATGGCAGGCTGAACTCTCGCGGCGGGGATGTCGGACTTATGAGTGAACTCAGAGCGAGGCATATCGAGAGCAGCGGAGGAGGGGGGGGGAGGAAGGGATGGGAGAGAAATGAAGGGGGTGGAGGGCGGGGGGCGGTGCCGGGCGCAGGGAGGACGGATGCGTGGCAGGGTAGGGGGTGTCTGGGCTGCTGGTTATCTGATCGGAGAGTTGAGTAGGTTCTATGGCGGATGGGGTGGAAGACATAGAGGTAGAGGTAGGATGGGCGCGGTCTTATGGTGCTGTGGCGTTTGTATCTAACAGATGGGCCGGTGTAGTACGGGGTGGTGCTTGGGGGGGCTTGTGGTGGGTTTGGTGTAACAGAATATGTTGATATGTTTTAATGTTCAAAAAACACATTTTTTTCAAATACTGTACATTATTGTATGTTCTCTATGCCCCGCCTCTCTCAAACTTTTCGTTTTCTACAAAGTCCCTCCTTCGACAAGCGCAGTCTCCTCTGATTGGCCAGCTGACCCAGTGCATTGTGATTGGCCCGAACACCGCAAGCACTCGTCGGAAGTGTAATGCCCCTTACCATAATCGCGAGGTTCATCTTATAAATGTAAAGACAGAGCCTGAAAGTGGAACAGAGTCTCGTGACAGACACCGTGATGAAAGTGTGTTTGGAGTACACAAGCCACGGTTAAGTCAGCTGAGTCCACTGTGATGTGACCCCCCCCCCCCCCCTCCTCTCTCTCCCTCTTCCGTTGAGCTCTCAGTGGTCTGCGCACCATCTCTCTCTCTCTCTCACACACACGCGCGCATGCACACACACACACATGCGCAAAACTCCCGGCGAATTTGAACAGTCAATAGCAAATATTTAAACTAATAACAAAACAGTAGCTGATTCAGAAGCGCCAGATTGTCATAGCAAAGTCAGAATTACCTCCTCTCCTAGGTTCACGAAACGGTCGTCCATAAAATGCATTGCTGTTCTGTTGTAAGTAATCTTAAAGATTCCTAAATGCATCTACTTTCGGAAAGCCAAATAAAATGCTTTTGCTTTCGCACTGAAACACACAGCGTCTCCGACATGGCTGCTTCAACACTAACTGCGGTTACTGAAACCATGCCTTTTTTCTTTGCGTGAACATTTGGGCGACATTTATGCAAATCTTCCCAGATAGTGATTTAGATATGTGGGGGCGTGTTAGAACAGCCGTTTTAGGGGGGCGTGGCAGAGTCTTAACTTTGATAAAGAATATCTCTTTGGTTTTGAGACTTTAGTCTTTGCAACTTCAGGGATCTTATCTATGCACAATCAGCTTGTAACACTCCAAAGAGAAAGGAAAACTTGAAATCGCATCATATGACCCCTTTAACATCGGATGTATCTCGACGACACCAGTGCAAGAAGCCGCCATTTTCTCAGCGTCTTCAGATGAAAGCGAGTGCGAGTGAAAGACGATTTATGGTAAGTAAAGATTAAAATTGGAAAGTCATTCATTGTTTGATTCCGGTAGTATTTTGAGATTTCATGGAAGGCGGAAATATTCTGAAAAGAGCTTATATTGAAAAAATACGCGGACGCGGATTTCGCCTCAGAAATAGTCTTAACGGCCTCTTTTACTGAACGGAAGAGGTGCTTGTAATTGTTGTAATATTTACATAAGATTTTAAAATATTTATATTTTTTGAGGTGTTAAGAGAGGGTTATTAAAAAATTTACATGTTAATTCGTTTTTTGTTTTTTTCGCGGTTACATTGAATGTAGTTTCCTAAAGGAAACGGCGTTATGTAATAAAGACTAGCTGAATTATTTTGAGGCTAATGAAATGATAATTGTTAAAAGTAATGTTTTGCATGTAATATTTCAGACTTGTTGAGCTTTGTGTCTTCATTGTGCCCGCGTCGGGAGTTAACGACACAGAACCCTGCTTGTGTGAGGAGGCGATTTTCTCAGCTTCTTCAGAAGAGAGGGAAAGACGGTTTAAGGCAAGTAAAGTTCATAATTCCATCATGTTATCAATTTAATTTTTTTACTAAGAGTAAAATAATTTTTGTTGTTTTTGTAGATGTTGAAAGCCAGAGACATAGGAGAGCATAATTTTTTTTAGATTGATGTGAGTTATTTTTAGAAACTAAATGTTTCTGTTGTCTCCTGCCTGTTTACCTCACATTTTTACCACACATAAGTTTCTGATAAATGTTATAATATCAGTGTTAATGTTGTGTTTTATTAACTGTCATGCCAGAATAGTTTGTAAAGAACTTAACTATTAACTAATTCTACAACTATTGTATAATAGTGTTTTGTATAATATTTTTATGCAATATATACAATTTACCAAAAAAGTCAAATTTGATCTTAAAAGTTATATTCAACAAATGTTCAATGCTTCATTTATAAACTCTGTAGCTGTTAATGCCAATCCCGTTCGCATTTCTTTTACATGCATTTACTTTTGACTGTTGTCCCCCCCCCCCCCCCCCTCCCCCCGCTCCCTCTTGTTTTAATCATATTTACTTTTTGATAGTCATTCTGTGTGTGTAAAAGTGATTTAAAATGAACAAGATTTGTACGTTTAATGTCTAGCTCGATTTAAGTTCATTTTAGCCTAGCAGTGTAGTAATGTTAAACCATAAAAAGCAACCCAGCATGCTGTCAAACATAATAACCCAACTTGTTGGGTTAAAACAACCCAGCGCTGGGTTCGTCCCTTTTTGACCCAGTGCTGGGTTGCCAAAATAACCCAAATTGGGTTGTTTTTAACCCAGCCGTTTTTAGAGTGTAACATCAAAAGCAACGATAAAACAGTGTGAATACAGCTGGAAAACAGGAAGAAACAAAATCTAACTTATTTGATATTCATGCCCAACAGGCTGATGGGAACACTACACTCTAAAAAATGCTGGGTTATTTATTTCAAAACCCCCCACTTTGGGTGGCAACTTTGGGTAAAATATGGACTAACCCAGCTTGTGGGTTAAAATTGTAATGTAAAAATGTAATCCAACGGTTGGGTTAGTCCCTATTTGACCCAAAGTTGGGTTTGAAAACCCAGCATTTTTTAGAGTGTAGTATCAGAAACATTGAGTAGGTTTTACTTAATTTTAAAACATTTATATTTATGATTTAACTTACTAGCATGAATTGAGTACCAAAATACATGTATAATGTACTTTGTTCATGAAGAAATTACATTTGTTTTTCTGGAGTATTTACTTAACCACATAATCATTTCTGAGGACATTTAAAAATATATATTTTTAATAATAATATGGTTTTACCAGTGTTCCACCAATAGTGCCAGACTGACTTTTTACTGTGATGAATATTTGTTGGAGTAACATATAGTGTTAATTTGCCTCATTAGGAACCGGTAAAATCAAGAAATTAATTTTCTCTAGTGCTTAACATTGAATAAAAAGGGATTATTTACTTCTTCAAGTCTTGTTTTCACTCTTGTTTATTTACTCATTCTTTTACAGTTTTGTTTATCCCCTATCTTTCTGAAGTGCCACATCTACTTTCTGTCACTAGTAGAACTGTGGTTGGCTGTAAAGTTGTTTTGCTCTCTGTAGTTATGCAAATCTCAATAATTAATGTGTTAGGTTGAACAGATGAAGCTGAAAACACCTCCAGCAAGAGAAAAGTTTCTTTTATTGTTGTTCAAGTTTCCAAACATTCTAAAATTGTTCCTTACAAAAAATAGACGTTGCAGGAATTATTCTGCAGGGGAAACACTGAAACACAGGTCTTTTGAAGTAAACTGCACACATTTCAAGAAATCTCAGACAAAACATGATGTCGCCCTCTTTTTGAAAGTTGAAAGATCTAAATATAAGAGCATCTGCAAAGAAATAAATGTCAAACATGATTTCATTGGCTTACTTTGGTAAAATCTATCTGGCTTGTGGTGCAAGTACAGCGTTATTCTGGTCAGCACAAGACATTTATATAGAGTTAATTAATTATGCATACGTGGTTGGAAGTAGGATCTATTTGTCATATTAATGTGTCAGGTTAATTGAATACACACAAACCACATCTCATTCGTAATTCTAATCATAACTATGTCTTGCAATTCCTATATAATGCATGTGTGGATCTCGTTACGTAACTTGCATCTTAGTATTTGGACACATTTATGTGTATTTCTGTTGCGATAATATGACATTAATACACAAAAGCTTCCATATCAGTGGTCAACACCACACATATAGTATCTCAGGAACATCAAGAGGAGACACTAACAATTTTGAATGTTAATGCTCTTCACAACCTTAGTTTCACATTTAAATTTCTCTCTTATTCACCCACCTCTTCCGTCTCGCTTTCCCCCCACTTCTCTCTTCCTCACTCTCCTCCCCTGAGAAAATATGCAATAGGAAACACCCATTTCATGGAATGAGAAAAAATGGGACACCAACAGAGACATTCTTTACCTTGTTGGATTCATTTCCTAATCCTGCACATCAGAACACCAATTTATTATTCAAAGCCACAAATGTCTGGTCTGAGACTTTTAATTACACAGGTTATTTCATAAAAATCACCTGCATTGTAGGGAAGGGCCTGTATTTGATTGTTAGAGGAAGCACTATTGATCTGACAAAAGATTAATGGATGTTCAGACTGACAGTAATTAAACTCTGTCAGCTCTGCTGTTGCCTTGTAGCAAGTCTTCATTACAAGACATGAACACGCATACAAACACATTCTAGTTACAGAAAAGTGCACGCACACACACACACACACCCAAAACTCTTGCCTTCCACGTTCCACCTCCTTTCACCAGCAGTCCAATCTATTTTCACAAATAAAACTGCCACTGAAACAGTTTTAGCACATACAGAGCCATAAAACGTCCCAGCGCATGTCAGATCACTGCATGGAACGAAGCCATAACACTTCCTCATAACGAAGCCACAGGAACAGGATTAAGAGCAGGCTTATCGCTGACAGATTTAAAATGCTTTTTCATCAGAAATGTTACCATCAGCCAATCCATCTGAGCTGACAACATACACTTATTCACTGCATAAATGTTTAACAGAGATTAAGTTAGCTGATGTTTAAAGGGATAATTCACCCAACTGTGTGACTTGCGTTCATCTGTGGAATATTAAAGAAGGTATTTTGAGAAATATTTCTGTGTTTTTACAACCAATGGAAGTCTATGGGCTCCAGTGTTGTTTGGTTCCCAACATTCTGCAAAATATCTTCTTCTACAAAGGAAAGAAATTCATAGGTTTGGAACCACATGAAGGTGAGTAAACAATGACAGAATTTCTCTGAGGGGTGGAGTATCTCTTAAGTGCCTCACATTATCACATGTGCCTGCATATCATGTTCAACCTCACAGAATACTAATTTAATTAAGACTTCCCTATATTCACTATATTTACATATGCGGAAGTAAGCTATGTCCTGTGAGCTATTTCCAAGACTTCTAATTAATCAGCCACTATAGTTAAATGACTAGAAGAATAACGAAGTACAATAAACTGTTGGGCTACAAACAAGAGTGTTGTTTATGATTACATTTACATTTATGCATTTAGCATAATCTTCTATCCAAAGTGACTTACAATTGTCACCCCTGGACTGTTTGTTGCGTTTTCTTTCCCCATGTGCTCTGTGTGACCTAGTTTCTGTCTCCCATTCATTATGTCATTTGGTTCAGGTGTGTCTAGTTTAATTATATTCATTTGCCAACCTACTTAAGATGTGTTCTGTTCACTGTTTGCTTTCCGGTCTACTTAGTCCCTATGTGTTCATTTTGTCTGTCCATCCTGTGTTTGCCCTATTGTGGAATATTAAAGACCATTTGCATTCATCGTCATCTTGCGTTTATCTCACCATAGCGTGACAACAATGGAGGTAAATTAGCAAGAGATAACAATATCCGTAATATACAGAGCCAGGTTTAGACAACTAAATTAGTAAACAAGCGGTGTGGAAGAGGTGTGTCTTCAGCTGATTCTTGAGATTGGCAGCTCATTCTGAGCAGTGTGGAACAGAGAGGGAGAAGGTTTTGGTCTTTGTGTCTCTTTGTGAAGGAACAACGTAGCTTGTTCAGTGACCATATCTAGCAGGAGATTAGATTATTTAAATAATAGATTATTTATGATTAATACTGTAAATTAAATATGATAACAAATACAAGTTTGCAATATCAAGCAGCAAAAACATCTGTTATACTATATAGCTAAAATAACTCTTAACAGAAGCCTTGCACATTCTGGTAAAAATGGCTGTATACCCATTCTTAGGGTGTGTTCACACTTGGCAAGTTTAGTTCAATAATACTCTGGTGCACTGGCAGGACTTACGGGCCCGGTGCCCCTGGCTGAGGTATGTTTGGTGCCCCTCTACCATACTACAAATGCCCTCAACTATACCATATTATGCAGTAACAACAAATACACAAAAATTAAAATATGGCTTTCAGTTCATATACTGTAACAATAATATGCACCTGGTCATCAAAGTTTAGATGTAACCTTAATGTCACTATATAAATAAACAAGATTGATTCTCTCGTTTGAGAGATCAACCCTGAATAAAACTGAGTCAGAAAAAGCAAGAGATATATTATGAAATGTATTGTCATATCTGTGCCCTTTTATGTCAGATTCTTCAATTTAAGAAATTCAATCGGAATAGCTGACTAGATCCATAGATGGGTTTTGCATAAGTTATGTTAAGTTTAAATACTTAAAAAAAGTATATAAAAAAAAAAATTCAAGATGGCGCCGCACATGGCCGCCTCGGTCTGTTGCTCCTTGGTACTTTTACTGTTTTTGTTTGTTTGTCCTGTCTTAAGCAACATTTTTCCGATCAGCTTCACTAGAAACAAACTCTTGGACATAAGGAATAGCACACCAGATAAATTTTTGCCGACTTTTTGAACCTTCAGACGTTTTACATGTTACGGGAAGTCATGGCCTAATGGTTAGAGAGTCGGACTCGTAACCCAAAAGTTGCGGGTTTGAGTCTCATACCGGCAGAGATTGTAGGTGGGGGGAGTGAATTCACAGCGCTCTCTCCCTCCTTCAATACCTTGACTGAGGTGCCCTTGAGCAAGGCATCGAATCCCCAACTGCTCCCCGGGCGCTGCAGTATAAATGGCTGCCCACTGCTCTGGGTTTTGTGTGTGTTCACTGCTGTGTGTGTTTGCACTTTGGATGGGATAAATGCAGATTATTCTGAGTATGGGTCACCATACTTGGCCACATCCTTGGTCAGAGGAGCTGCGTTCCTATACAAGCGCTCCAGGCGACGCAAGCGAGGAAAGCGCGTCGGCGTGTTCGTGAAACTCTGTCAGCATGGTTTTAAGCCCGGGATACACTGCATGATTTTAGCAATCCTATAAGATCATTACTTTATCACACTGTGCGACATGGATCGTTTAAACTAGGGTACGACAAGCATGTAGACTGTACGATGATGACACCTATTGACTCGTAGGCTATGACGCACGTTACTATAGAGTAAAATCAGCATGCGCTAGTGGTAAACAAATACTGGTACATCAAGATGGATCGCGCTTTGGCAGTTGTGCTTTTCATGTGCGCTGAAACAAAGAAGAGGCGCCGGCGGAAGAGGGCAATATGGACCCGCTCATGGCTTGGGAAAAGAGGACAACTTGGGATGCCAGTTTTGCACAGGGAGCTTGGCAGCTGCAGTTCCTCCGCTATCTCCTTCCATGCTATGTCCTTTTTGGTGCGGTCATGATAGCAGCTAGAGAGCATATCGTACAAACATGCCCTCTGCTGCCACAACTCAACAATAATTTGTTCTTTATGGGTATCCCACATACCAGTATACCTTCTACTTTTATTGCTTCCATTGCATTGAAATTGTAGCGCCGCTGGTCGTGTGGATCAATACGTCATTTCATGTTGCAATTTCATTGGCTGCTGAGTAGACGCAGGTCGTTGCAGCAAACACACTATGCGCTGATCATGCTGAATTTCTGACACTGTCAGAAAACTATCGTAGGCTATCTTTGGTCGCAAGACCGGGAAAACGCCCGTCTTTGAACCTCTCTCACTGTATGACATAGGACCACCGATTAAGACCCATGATCACAGAAATCACCACGATTGCTTCACGATGGCAATCTTTCGTCTGGGACAGCCAAAGTGGTGGGGGATTATGTTTTTATATCAATGAAGGCTGGTGTACAGACGTGACAGTTTTAAAGAAGATGTGCTGGCCAAATTGGAAGCTCTCTTTATTAACTGTAAGCCTTTTTAGAGTTTTCCTTGTTTATTCTGGTGAGTACGTACATTCCTCCTGACGCACGTGTGAACGTGGCGCTAGAACTGTTGGCCGATCAAATTACACACACAGAGCAGCGTTATCCGGACTCTTTCATTATCATTCTCAGAGATTTTAATAAAGCTAATCTCACCCGTGAACTGCCTAAATATAGACAGCACATCACGTGCCCCACCAGAGACAGCAATATACTGGACCATTGTTACTCCACTATAAAGGATGCATATCGCTCTGTCCCCAGAGCAGCTGTAGGACTCTCTGGCCACTGCCTGGTTCATCTTATACCGATTTACAGGCAGAAACTCAAATCTGCTAAGCCTGTAGTAAAAACTGTAAAGACATGGACTGTTGAAGCAGAGCAGGATTTATAGGCCTGCTTCGAACTTACTGATTGGAGTGTTTCTGAGGCTGCAGCTACTGATCTGGATGAGCTTACTGACATTGTGACATCCTACATTAGTTTCTGTGAGGACATGTGTGTACCCACCAGGACTTATTTAACATTTAACAACGACAAACCTTGGTTCAGTACAAAAATCAAACAGCTTCGCCAGGCCAAAGAGGATGCCTACAGGAGTGGGGACAAAGACTTGTACAAACAGGCCAAATACACACTGAATAGGGAGATAAGAGTGGCAAAGTTAAACTACTTTGAAAAGCTAAAAAACAGCTTTCAAGTAATGACTCTACATCAGTGTGGAAAGGCCTGAAAGCCATCACCAGCTACAAGACCCCATCCCCCAGCACTGAGGCCAATCAACAACTGGCTGAAGACCTGAACGAGTTTTACTGCAGGTTTGAAAAGCAAAAGCCTGGTCCACACCCACTCCGACCGTCTCACAGCACAGCCATCAACACCCTCCCCCTCCCTCCCCCTACTGTTTCTCAACCTGTACTCAAGATCTGTGAAGATGATGTAAGCAAAGTCTTCAGGAGACAGAAGATAAGGAAAGCCAAAGGCCCAGATGGTGTCTCTCCAGCCTGCCTCAAAGCCTGTGGTGTCCATCTGTCATCCATCTTCACATTGATCTTCAACAGATCCCTGGAGCTGTGTGTAGTCCCCTCCTGCTTCAAATGTTCCACCATCATCCCTGTACCCAAGAAACCAAAAATCACAGGACTTAATGACTACAGACCTGTTGCTTTAACGTCTGTGGTGATGAAGTCATTTGAGAGACTGGTGTTGGCCCACCTGAAGGACATTATTGGACCCTTGCTGTTTGCTTACAGAGCAAACAGGTCTGTGGATGATGCAGTCAATATGGGACTGCACTACATCCTGCAACATCTGGACAAACCAGGGACTTATGCAAGGAACACCATAATTCCGCTTTCAACACCATAATCCCGGACATCCCTTGCATAATACTGACACAGCACTCTGTACCCACATCCATCTGTCAGTGGATCACCAGCTTCCTGACAGACAGGCAGCAGCTAGTGAGAACGGGAAAACTCACATCCAACACCTGCACCATCAGCACTGGAGCTCCTCAGGGCTGCGTTCTCTCCCCACTGCTATTCTCCCTCTACACAAATAACTGCACCTCTAAAGACCCCTCTGTCAAACTCCTAAAGTTTGCAGATGACACTATAGTCATCGATCTCATCCAGGACAGCAACGAGTCTGCTAACAGACAAGAGGTTGAGCAGCTGGCTGTCTGGTGCAGTCACAACAACCTGGAGCTGAACACGCTCAAAACTGTAGAGATGATAGTAGACTTCAGGAGAAACCCCCCTGCTCTCCCCCCACTTAATTTAACTTAGCAAACGACTGTACTTACACCCTGTTTGAACCATTTACTGGTCCGTGTAATGCTGAGAAACAAAACACTGTGTTGCTCGGAGACGCATTGATGGGGCAAAACATAATTTTGTGTCTGAAAGTTACTCAGTAACTTGTTTATTGTACATTTGCGATCGTGCCGATATTCGGAAAAACAGGAGTCTAGTTTGTGTGATAGGCTAACTCCTATATCGTAGGCATTCACTGATTAAATGCAGGGTTCGTTCAAGCAATAAATTTCAATGACTTTTAAGGCAATATTTATAATGCTCCATTATTTTACACAAATGTTCAGATTTATCATAGCATATGCTAAGGAAAATTAATGATTATTAACGCTATTTGTTTGCTTTCTAATAAGCACAGGCTGTGACTGTGCCAGCCATTACTTCATGCAGAGAACATAAGTTACAATCACATAACTGAATGCCAGAATGTTAAGTATTGTAATTTGCTTACCCAGTAGGCTATTATAAATTAAACTCAGGACCTGAATTTTGTTTTAGAAACAGTTTTGGTGGAAAACGTTCAGGTACAGAAATGCTGCAGAAATGGAATACACTGTAAATTAAAAACAGAAAATCCCTGTGAATAAAACAACAGATTAATTCTTCCAATTAAAGTTACAAAAGTTATTCAGACAAGAGCAATGAGTGATTTTGTCTTTTGTTGTTAACATTAATTAACAATAACCAATAATGAATTAACATTGCTAACATTAATATTTGGTATGAAAGTGACAGCAGATTTGAGTATACCTGCTGTCTATCAGTCTTTGTTAAAGAACAAAAGAAAAAAAAATCCCTCTGCTAAAATCTACTCTTGACCAAATAACTTTTTCATATGTAATATGGATTAATATATAAATATAATCTATATCTATGACTTTGTACATGATAGTATTTTGTTCCTGAATAGTAGCAGCTACTGTTAGTTTTAAGCTATAGCCTACCTGAAAAAGTTAAAACAGTTTGTTTCATTTGTATCCTTGTACTATTTCTAGTAACTTGTTCATTTATACTGACCATTTAATTGTCTTTATGTATATTTATTAAAATGCAAGGTTACTTGAGTCAGAAACAATGAAAACAATAACTTTTTTTGAGGTGTATGTGAGGCGCCTTCATGTGAGCGCTTTGGATGTGACCGTGAAAACTAGTTTGGAGCACGCGAGAAAAAGACTTAAAAAGACGTGCAAATGATAAACTTTTGTGATGATGCAACACTGACCCGATTAGGCAAGTGACAGTTGTGTCAGCTGAGCGAAAGTCTTCTATTGCAGCGTGCAGCAGCTCTCTTAGTGCAGACAAGATGCGCTGATGTGAGGCAATTTTGAGAGAGTGAGAGTGAGAAGACGCGGTACAGCTGAACCAATCACGCTGTTTTAAAATGATTTACTTAATCTGATATTCTGTGTGAATTTTTTTTAACTCATCTAAGCTACATTGCATATTAAATAAATGTTTGCGGGAATTTTCTGAACGTGCGAAACCTGCGGGAATGAGTAAAACCAAAATGCACAATCCCGCACCGAGATTCAGGACATGATTAAACAAATATTCTATTATATAGAGATTTGTAAAATAAATTTCCATGACTTTTCCAAAGCTTCCTGGGTTTTTCATTACGGGACAACCCTGTAAATGTCTATTTTTTTAAATAGTTTTGATAATTTCTGCTCCACTTTGTGTGGAGGTATTGAGACGGGACAAAGTCCCTGTAAGATATTAGGGTATTCTATAGTCCTTGGATGAGAGAGAGCGCTCAAAACTCTTCAGATTAATTTAGTGGAACATTTAATATAATATAGAATCATCCTCTGTGAAGAAATGAGGCGTGAACATGTGAGAATTTATCATTATCTTTCTAAATGTGCGCTCTTTTGGGCTAAAGGCTTAATTGAACTGTTTAAAGTAGCCATGTGATAATGCTTTAAGTGGAAAAAACTGAATTGCAGGTACTCACTCCCCCCCCCCCCCCCCCCCCCCGTCCCCCAAAAAAAAACATAACTTTCATATTAATTCCAAATGTATGTCTATAATGCCGAAGAAAATGAAACAAAGAAAGAAAATTGTTTAGAGCATTTTAAATATAAATAAGCACCAGTTACTGCAATACTGACAGTACCACAGGGAGACGCCAAAGACCATTAAAGCTCCTGCCTTGACCTGACTGTACTACTATATGGATCCATTCAGAATCACTAAACCACTGACCAGCGAATAATCTAAACCACCTTCAGCCGGCATTCATTATAAAAAACTCATGCTTTTAAGTCAAATACATGCTGAAAGAATAATTTACTGACATCTGGACGCAAGTCTCTATTCTCAACAACTCTGATGAAATCGTCAGTGTTTTCTCTGCATTAGAACAATCTGCAATTGAACTTATTACCAATGCATTCCCTTACTGGATCCTTGAACTTTCCAGAGGTTTACCAGTTTCAAATGACCTCCTGGGTAGTGTGCTTTATAGTGTCATTTCTAATCACCCAGATACTGACGCTTTGACTCAGTACTGTTGTTGTGCCCAATTCTGACCCCCGCCAGATTACTACCCCCCTATAGTGTTGGGTCGTTCTTGAACGATTCGTTCATTTTGAACGAATCTTTAATGTGATTCGGGAAGAACGAGTCGTCTCGGGGAGTGATTTGTTCAGTCGTGCATGCGCAACATCCTATAGGTTCTGTACTGGAATTAGTCAAGTAGTTCACCTGTTTCGAGTCTTCTGGTTTTTCGAGTCATTCGTTCATCACATGACAGCCCCATAAGTTTAACCAATGCAGTCTGAGCCGGAAAGAGAATTGATTAGTTAATCTCTCAAGTCTTCGGGTTTGAGTCTTTCGTTCATCACGTGACAGCCCCATAAACCTAACCAATGCAGTCTGAGCCAGAAAGATACTTAATAATAATAACCAACTCTTTATTACATTTGTTACAACAGTCAGTGTTATGGAAAAGAACCTTCATTGTTACAGAGGAGGCTCCCGTACCGCCTCTTCCTCACCACCAGAGGGAACTCTCTCCTGAATATTGACTTTATCCATTCGGACTCTAGTTCCCATCATGCCTCATACCTGGGACTGATTGCACGCACACACCTGCATCTAATTACACTCACACATTTAAGCCGGACACTCACATCAGCTCTCTGCGAAGTCTTGATTTGCCCCGGCTGTCACTACTGAGCATTTACCCTGTATCTTGCCTATTCGTTTGACCTTGGACTGTTTATCGTTTTCTGATTAGTCTCTGCCTGCCCTGACTTGGATTGTTCTTCTACTGTGATTGTCTGCCGCTTGCCCCGACCTCCTGCCTGTCCCTCGTTTTGTCTCAGCCTAGCCTCCGCTATTGTATCTACTGGTGATTGACCCTCTCTTGTCTGTTTACTCAATAAAATCTGCAAATGAATCCCGACTCTGCTGATGCTTCACAACAGAAGACTTCGCCACACAGCGATCCAGCAGCACTCATGCAATTATCTACTGAGCTATCTGCGCAGGCCACACAGCTCGCCATGCATCACCACCAACTAAACCGGCTTACCTCACTCACTGAGGAGTTAGTGAAGGCGCTGCAAGGCCTTCAAATAACGCCAGCCGCGGCTGCAGCCGCTCCAGCCCCGGCGCCTAATTACACCACGCCACCCCTAACATCACCAACATCACCAGTGAGTCCACGACTAGCTTTCCCAGAGAAATTCGATGGAGACCCTGCCAGATGCAAAGGGTTCTTGCTTCAGTGTTCGCTTTTTGTTAATCAACAACCCTCACTGTACCCCACGGACTCTAGCCGCAATTGCCTTTGTGTGTTCATTGCTTACCGGGAAGGCGCTGGATTGGGCTACCGCCGTTTGGGGAATGGACGGCTCCTCATTTCCCACCTTCACAACATTTCTCCAACACTTTCGCAAAGTCTTTGAACATCCTGCAGGTGACCAACTGTTAACACTTTCGCAAGGAAGGGGACCGGCGGCCGAGTATGCCCTGTCCTTTCGAGGACACATTAAAACTCCTGTTTCGGAGGGGACTGAATTCGGAGCTCCAGTCAGAGTTGGCTTGGCGAGATGAGGGAAAAAGTTTGAGTGAATTCATTGAACTCTCCATTCAAATTGACAATTTGATCCGCTCACAACGTCCTACCCGGGCCATGCCTCGATTCACGCCAGAGACCAATGCCATACCAGAGCCCATGCAGCTGGGCTTCACTCACCTCACTCCCAAAGAACGCGAGCGCCGAATGCAGAACCAACTGTGCCTCTACTTTGGTCAGGCTGGGCACATGATATCCTCCTGCTCGGTCCCTCCATCATTCAAACCCCGATCGGTGAGTGTCAACACTTGTATCACTACTTCTTCCTCAAGCATAAGGTTCCGGTTGAAATAACTTTCATGATCCAACATTACCTCTACCGCCCTGGTTCGATTCCGGTCTGCCTCGGAGAGGGGAAAGTGTTACGTATCACAGAGGAAGTCAAACTGCAAATAGGAACCCTCCATTCTGAGTATATCAAATTCTACGTCATCCAGTCTCCCAATCATGCTATCATTCTTGGATTACCCTGGCTGCGCACCCACAACCCACGCATTTCCTGGAGAGTGGGACAAATCGTTCAATGGGATGCTACCTGTCAAGATCACTGTTTGTCAAGGATCACACGGTCACCCCTCCAGGATTCGGTTCCATCTGTTCAAAACACAGATGAATTAAACCTGCCCTCTGAATATGCCGATCTAGCCGAAGCCTTGAGTAAGATAAAGGCTTTACAACTTCCAACTCACCGATCTGTCGATTGCACCATAGATCTGATACCTGGCGCCACCCCTCCAAAGGGGAGGATCTTTCCATTATCACAACCTGAATCAGAAGCTATGAAAGCCTTTATCGAAGAGGAACTGGTTAAAGGATTGATTAGACCCTCGACTTCTCCTGCCTCGGCTGGGTTCTTTTTTGTAAAGAAAAGGATGGAGGGTTGCGGTCATGCATTGATTACCGTGGCCTTAACAATATTACTGTTAAGTTTCATTATCCCCTGCCACTGGTCCTTGCAGCGCTAGAACAGCTCTGTCAGATCTTCCAATCCTTCATGAATGACATTTTTCGGGGCATACTCAACAGATGGGTAATCGTGTACATCGACGACATCCTGGTTTATTCAAATTCCCTGGATGAACACATTCGTCATGTCAGATCTGTACTAAAACGCCTCGTTCAGTACCAACTCTATGCTAAAGCTGAGAAATGTGAGTTCCATCAAATAACTTTTCTGGGGTATGTGATCAGCCAGGAGGGGGTAGCGATGGATGAAAGGAAGGTCAAGGCAGTTCTGGAATGGCCGCTTCCCCAGACAGTCAAGGATTTACAATGCTTCCTGGGGTTCGCAAACTTCTACAGTCGATTTATCAGGAACTTCAGTACTATCGCCGCTCCTTTGACCGCCATGACTAAACGAGATAAACGTCACCTCACTAAATTGACCTGGTCTTCGGAATCACAACAGGCATTCGATTAACTAAGGACTCGGTTTACTTCAGCACCTATCCTCAGACATCCTGATCCAGAATGCCCATTCATTGTCGAGGTTGCCGCCTCTAACACTGGGGTAGGTGCAATGCTTTCCCAACGTCATGGATCGCCAGCAAAGATGTACCCTTGCGCCTCCTTTTCACGCAAGCTAACCACCGCAGAACAGAATTACGATGTGGGCAACCGTGAACTTCTAGCCATGAAACTAGCACTAGAGGAATGGTGCCACTGGCTGGAGGGGGCCTCACACCCGTTTATAGTTCTCACCGATCACAAGAATCTTGAAAATCTACGCTCGGCCAAACGATTGAATCCCAGACAGGCAAGGTGGGCGTTATTCTTCACTAGATTTCAGTTTACTGTATCGTACAGACCAGGCACCAAGAATATCAAGGCCGACGCTCTCTCTCGTCAAACGGAGGAGACGTGCTGCTCAAACTTCAATGAAAGTATAATTCTTGAGAACCTCCTCATCGCACCCGTACAGTGGGACATCATGACCGAAGCAAACAACTTGAACCTCCAGAGTCCCCCACCTCCTGAAAGTCCCCCCAATCTCACCTATGTTCCTGAATCACTACGAGAGCGTCTATTGACACAAGTACATGTTCTGCCCAGCTCGGGACACCCCGGAATCACTGCCACTGCACATCTGCTCCAGAACCGATTCTGGTGGCCTACTCTGTTATCTGATACCACCAAATTCGTCCAAAACTGCATTACCTGCAACACTTCTAAATCACCCAGACAACTACCAGCAGGCCTGTTACAACCATTGCCCACGCCACAACGCCCTTGGTCTCACATCGCTATTGACTACATCACCGACCTGCCCAACTCTCAAGGTAATACCACTATACTTACGATTATAGACCGATTTTCCAAAGCATGTCATCTAATTCCCCTGCCTAAACTCCCCACGTCATTCGAAACTGCTGAATTACTGTGCAATCATGTGTTTCGTTTCTATGGTCTACCGGAGGACATTGTCTCAGACCGGGGTCCCCAGTTCACCTCAAGGGTATGGACCGCCTTCTTCAAACACCTAAATGTAAACATCAGCCTCACATCCGGCTACCATCCCCAGTCCAACGGACAGACAGAGTGCCTGAATCAGGAGATCATATGGTTCCTTCGATCGTATTGCCAGCAAAGACAATCAGACTGGAGCAGGTACTTGTTTTGGGTGGAATATGCACAAAATTCCCTCATGAAACCAGCCACAGGGGTGACCCCCTTTAAATGCATCCTGGGCTTCCAACCACCATTGTTCCCCTGGGCTGGTGAGCTCACCAACCTACCTTCAGTCACAGACTGGTTACAAAGCAGGGAGGAGGTCTGGGACCGAGCTCATACCCACCTGCTACATGCTGTGAGAAGAACAGAACAACAGGCCAATCGACACCGACGCCCCAGTCCAGAATACACTCCAGGCCAATGGGTTTGGCTTTCAACCAAAGATCTACGACTCTGACTTCCATGTAAAAAGCTCAGTACCAGGTATGTTGGTCCCTTCAAAATTTCCAGACAAATAACTCCAGTATCATTCCGTTTAGAACTACCTTCTAACTATCATATTTCTCCCACCTTCCATGTATCACTTCTGAAACCCGCTGGTGGTCCGGGAGGAGAGTCAGAGGAGGGAGCCAGGCTGCAGACCCCCCCGCCTATTCTGGTTGACGGCGAGGAGGCGTATCGGGTGCACGAGCTGCTTGACTCCAGGCGCTGGGGTGGCACCCTCCAGTATCTGGTCGATTGGAGGGGTACGGACCGGAAGAGCGATCCTGGGTCAATCCGTAGATATCCTTGACCCCCCACTCCCAAAGAGGTTCACCGGACGCATCCGGAGACACCTGTCCCCTCGACGTGGTAGACCCCTGCGTCGCTTCCTGCCTCGCGTCAGGATCCGCTCGCAGTGGAGGGCTCCTGTTACAGAGGAGGCTCCCGTACCGCCTCTTCCTCACCACCAGAGGGAACTCTCTCCTGAATATTGACTTTATCCATTCGGACTCTAGTTCCCATCATGCCTCATACCTGGGACTGATTGCACACACACCTGCTAGTCATTACACTCACGACCTTAAAGCTGGACACCTCACATCAGCTCTCTCTCTGCGAAGTCTTGATTTGCCCCTGCTGTCACTACTGAGCGGTTTCCCCTGTATCTTGCCTACTCGTTTTGACCTTGGACTGTTAATCGTTTTCTGATCATTCTCTGCCTCCCTGACTTGGATTGTTCTTCTACTGTGATTGTCTGCCGCTTGCCCCGACCTCCTGCCTGTCCCTCGTTTTGTCTCAGCCTAGCCTCCGCTATTGTATCTACTGGTGATTGACCCTGTCTCAATAAAAGCTGCAAATGGATCCGGACTCTGCTGATGCGTCGCAACAATCATGACAGTTCCAACATTTATAACTGTAAAGTAAAAAGCGACATTTTGAGACCATAAATGCCTCACGTAACTGTAAGAGTAAATAATAATTATGATAATAATAATAACTATGCACCCCTTTTTAAGGAAGCTTGTAAATTAACTAATTTATCTATCCAATGCTGTCACATCATGTGACAAAAGAACGAATGATTCGAAAGACTTGAGAGATGAACTATTCAATTCTCTTTCCGGCTCAGACTGCTTTGGTTAAGTTTATGGGGCTGTCACGCGATGAACGAACAACTCAAACCCGAAGACTTGTCAGATAAGAGGTTAGGTGAGCTAATCATAGACTGAAGACCCAGGTAAACAATTATTAATCTTTCTTTTTTTATAGCAGTTTTGTTTGTTTGTATTTGATCAACGTTTGCGGAAGTGTAGTACGTTGTTAGTGGAGTAACATGTAACCTTTTAATTATATTTTGCTAAAATGAACTAAATGAACGAAATGACTCGAAAAAAGATTCGTTCATTTTCCTGAACGAGACTCAAATGTCCGAGTCGATAAAATGATCCGAACTTCCCATCACTACCCCCGTATTAATTGGTAGGTGTAGGTTAGGTGGTGGGGGAGGGGTTTAGATTAGTCAATCAGATTGGCGATTTCACAACGAGAGGGTAATGAATTTGGTAGGTTCCAAACATGTCCGAAGTTCCAGGTACCACTGCAAAAGTGCCAGTCCGTCTGATAAATGACGTAGCGTCTGGACCAATCAAACACACAATAAATATTTTGTTAGCTAGATTTCACAAATTCTCTGTAACACCCCAGGACGCCGAACCGGACCCTGGTTTCATGGTAACCCGATACATTTACAACCTTGTGGAATGCGAGCTGACTCTCAGCTGCATTCTCCAGAAACAAGGTGCACAAATGCACAGTAGAAATTGACTGTGTTCAAGAATCTACTTCCGGGGTTAATTCCTGAGGAAAACCCTTCGTGAATGAAACCGTCAGGATTCTTTCATACCATTGGGTTAGATTAGTGCTGTTTATTGATGCTGTAAGCTGTTCTGTTGATGATAGACTATTTTTTATTCATTGCTTCCGATAACCACGCAGCATATCCCGTACATATAGCTTTTTAGTAGCTATGAATGCCTTTCTATGCGAAAACAGACTGTTATTATAGTTGGTACATAGGCAATATATTAGTGCCCTGAGA